>ONZH01024587.1:0-46636 GCA_900303285.1 Rhinella marina
CCCTGCTCCAGACCCCTGCTCCAGATCCCCTGGTGCCCTGCATCACCCCTGACCCAGACTGCCTTAACCCCTGCAACTGCCCTGCAACCCCTGCTCCAGTATTAACCCCTACAGCCCTGCCCTGCAACCCCTGGACTCCAGACCCTTGAACCCCTGATTGCCCTACCCCCTGCCATATCATTAACCCCTTCCCTGCCATTACCACTAACCCTTTGTTCCCAGGGACAGTATAAGTGTAGGTGTGGGTGGGCTGTTATATTGTGTAATATTGTGAGTGTATGTGTTAGATTTAGCATTGTGGGTGGAATTAATTGTGGGAAGTGTGCAGTGTAGTCGGTGTATAATATTGTATTGTTGTGCGGCTATATGTATATATATTTATATATGCTAATATAAATATATATAGATATAGTCTAAATAATTAGACGGTAGACATTGTTTTGTAATAAAGTATTTTATTGTTTAAAATACAGTTTACATTGTCTTTGTAGTCGCCGCTATAGCTTAAGCGTGTAGGGAATAGAACAGTGTGGGAAATAAATAGGCGGAGCTAGCGTCAGCCGGTTACGCCTATTTATGCATATTAATTAATAATATTCAACAAAATATTATTAATTAATTAACCCTTTAACATTTGGCAAGCCAGCCCAAACTGGTTGTGGACTGTGGTTCTGTGAAAACACGCCACAATTGGGTTATCGCGTCAACTAAGATAGGCGGATAGGGAGCGGACAAATAGCGGAGGGACACGGTGCAGTGTCGTGCTATATTGTGCTCCTCGACCTTGAAGTTGGACGGATAACACAGGTGTGGGTGGCAGTTTGGCACAGGAAACGTCCACAAACAGCGAACCTAAAAGTAACGTGTTTTTATTCCCTTGCACGACTGACCGGCGAGAGTCAATTCACGCTTCGGGTGGATCCAGAAGAGTCGGCGGCAGGCGTTCCGGAGGAAGAGGATCTTTTTCCAAGCAGCGTAGACGGGTGAAGGTCTCCGGCTGGACGGGAAAAAGAAGTTCCGAAACTAGAAGGACGCAGACGACTCCACGCAGAATGGCCACCGAAAAAGTGAGTATGACCTTTGCAACACTGCAGCACTTAAGCAAAAACAGCACATTTAACCCCATCATCCCCACCACATACACGTCCACGGAGATGCTTTGGTCTGCTTTGTTGGACCAAGCCTATGCACACGACAGAGTGCGCATAGGCAAAAGCATCTTTCACAAAAACACGAAACGCCTCCAAATGCTGGCCAAATTAGTTCACACTTTTGAGGACAGCATTTGGAGGCCAGAGCACGTTGCGCTGGTCTCTCGGTCGGAGGAGACCTTTATCAGTCATTGCCAGTGCTGTGCCAGTAATGTGCAGCAGGTTTCTGCATTGCGGGCGCAGCTGGCGGTGAATGTGGAGTCTTCTGCTGACCGAGAAACACAGGTGGATGAAATGGAGTCACGGTTGGTAGAGTTGCAGAGGCAAAAGGAGAAACTTGAGGCTCAGTTGACTCAGTCTTATGCTGAGATCAAGGCCTTCAAGGAGCGGGCTGCCTCTACTGACGTGACTCTGGCCAAACTAAATGATGAGGTTGCTGCAAGGTCTCGTTTGGTGACCGGCTTGCAACAAGCCATTAGAAATTTTTCAAAGTTGGTACCGGCCCTTTCTTTTTCTGTAAAGTCAGGGCCAGACTCTCCAAAGATGTTGCCCTGTCCAGGGCAAAAAGGGGGGAGAGATATCTGTGACAGGCCAAATCTACCAAAATTTGAGCCTGTCCAGATGATAAAAAAGAATACAATGATTTCTTGTAAAAGAAATATTGTAAAGAGTGCGTCCCTGAGAATGGAATAGTTCAGGAGAAGGGAGCACGACTGCAGTGTGGACGGACCTAAGCCATGCAGGGCGGACATCAGGTGTTTTGCATGTGCTGGCTTAGGTCATATAGCGAAACACTGCAGGACAGGTAAGTATAGGACACAAAGGACAAGAGGCCAAATTAGGTGCTTTAGATGTGGGAACGAAGGACACATTGCAAGGAATTGCCCTTGCGCAAATAACTGCAATGTGTCCAGTAGTAAAATCCCTGTAACAAATTGTACAGTGGGGCCTAGCCAGATTGGCCATAAAAGAGTCACCACTCAGCGGATGCCTGATCAGGTGCTGTGTGGTCAAAATGGCCAGTCTAGGTTAGAGAGTGTTTGATACCCCTGTGCCATTTGTTACCCCGTTGGTCCCCTGTGTATGTCTGTGTCCTGTGTTCGTTTTACCTGTTTGTATGTCTTTATGTGGATGGCAGCAGTCCTTGTCTTACGAGTGTGTTTCGCTTTGCTGATTGTTGTAGTTTTCATTCCCCGCTGTGAGTTGCGGTTGTCAGGCGTGGCTGTTTTTGGTTCATTCTGGTGTATACTGTGGGTAGAGCAGTGCTATACTGTGGACTGAGGAAGAGGTTGGTTTGCGAGCAGGTAACATCGGTACACGGTGCAGTGTGATGATTACTCTGGGCAGCCAGGGCCTCAGATCGAGACAGGTAGCACTGTTCTGCTCAGGGTTTTCGGTCGGGCTGTGCTATACTGTGGACCAGGGCAAAAGGTGGGTTGCGGACAGGCAACATTGAGGTTGTACTGTGCACACACTTGCTGGTCCGGACAGGTAGCAAAGCTCTGACTGAGGTTGGACACGGAGTGGTTGACAGCAGGATGCGGCCTGTGGTTTTGTGTTGTGGAGTCCTGTAGAGCCAAGGCAAGGTTTTGGCCATGGATTCTGCTGACCTCCACAACACAGGTTAACAGGGGGAAGTCAGACTGGAAACACATGAGTAAGACAGGGATGCCGTGCCATCATTGAAAAGATGCTTCGTCCACAGCTCCCCTCGGATATCCTAACCTATTAGGTTGGCCATCCTTATCTGTTGGTTCAGAGGGATGTGCGGCAGAGGATGGGATCCTCTGAGGGTTGGGTGTTCTTACACCAGTGTTGGGATGACGAGGGGTCCTGTTGGATGAAGGTCAGCCCGATACCTTTTTCCACACTTGGGTCAAGGGTATTGGTGCTGGTAGCGCAGCAACTAATTGCACCATGAGGGGAGAAATCCCTCAGGAGCGTTGGATATTTTCTTCTATCCTAGGAAGAATATCTTAGGACAAGGAAATACCCTGATCCCGACAAGGAAGGAACCGGATCCTGGCCCCGACACTATCGTCTGGCTTCAGCAGATTCCACTCAGTTTGAACAGAGCCACAATCCAGCTGGAGCACGATCAGACTAAAATAACAGGGATCTCCCAGGCTCTGAACAAAGACTCAGAAGTGTCGTGGTGGGAGAGCCTGTTCGGGTACAGCCCGAAAGCGACCTCCTTCTTCAATCTGCTAATACACCCTGTGATTATTCTGCTGGTCCTGGTCATCGCCATGTATCTTGGACTGTGTTTTATTTACCGGAGGGTGACAAGGCTGGCCAACCAGTTACAGGAGAACCAAGCAGAGACACATGAAAGACAGAGATGGAGAAGGTTCAGGGTTTAACACCTGGAAAGCCCAAGAACCTGAGAACTCGTTTGGACATTTGGGACAGGATTACGACCCGGTCCTGAAGTCCCAGAGTGCCTTAAACGAACATTATTATGGTTTAATGTTGATTTGGGTGTGTTGGGTGGGGGGGGGGAGAGTTGGGAAAATGTGTATGAATGTGGGATTAGATTAGGGCACTGTAGGGATAGCTCCCTTTACTTCCTGAAAGTATTTGTCACTTCAACTCTGGTGGTGACGTTCGTAAGGGATGGATTGAGTGATAGTTGGTGCGGGGTTCTTCCCGCAGCTAGAATTTAGATACTATGACATCACCTCATATGCTAGAAATTCTGACCTGCCTGGTAAAGACCTACGAATCTGTCCATGGGAGAACCTCCTCTACGACAGACTCTTCAATCAAGGTGAAAGAAGAATTGTCGGAAGAAAAGTCGCGTCCTGTTACTCCATTCCCCGGTCGACCATACCCCAGAAAGAAAGAAAAAAAAATCCAAAGGGGCTACATGGATCGACCCAGGCAATCAAAGGTGAAGCCGTCCCTGAATACCGTGGGAGCAGCTGAACACCGACGCCACCAGAAAATGAGAGTGAAGCCATCCCAGAAGTCAAAAGTTGAAAATGGGAGAAGCTGATACTCAAAGAACAAAGACAAAGAAAGACAAGACAAGGATGGTATATCCCGTGGACGGAGACGTTGGGTTACGGTGAAGGGCAGGAAAGAGGTCACGACCCCGAGGGGTGATGTCTAGGTATCTAAGGATGGGTTTATTCTTCAGTCCATCCTGAACTGTTATCCAAGGAAGTAGGATTGAGGAGGCAAATACATCCCAACACTACCCCCAAAAATTTGTCGTGTTCTCGACAACAGGGGGATTGTAGAAGGAAGTGTTGGCCCTGTAATATATATATGTATATGCATGCATGCCCCTTTAATTAGGCATGCATATATATATATATATATATATATATATATATATATATATATATGTGTATATATATATAGATAGATATATATGACCCCACATTGGGGTCTCTGGCCCCATATACGTGTCTGGGCCTCAGATGGCCCCACAGTCCCCTTCATGTGTCCCCTTCATGCCCCCTTCAGTATACCCCTAATATATTCCCCAAATGTATATAGATACATGTGCATGATTCCCAGTCATGAACATGTATCTAAGATACATACATTCAGCCAGGTGCCCCCCCCCCCATAGCCCCCAGCAGATGGACAATCGCCCATCTGCTGGGGACAGATGGAGACCTGATGACTGGTTCAGTATCAGGTACTTCAAAGGGACAGAAGATCGATCGATCTTCTGTCCCTTCTGTTAATCACCCTCAGCGCTGCTGGGGGTAATTAACAAGACAGGGAAACAAAAGGTTTCCCTGTCTCTGTCCTCCTCCTCCTCCTCCGGCGCTGTAATTACAGCACCGGAGATACGACGGTGACTCACAGGCAGGAGGATCAAAGAGATCCTCCGCCTGTGAATTCCTGTGCGCTCGTACTGGCGCAGTGACGTCACTTCACTGCGCCAGACCACGTGCGCACAGGGCTGCCGGCGTGCGCTCGCAAGCGCGCACACCGGCAGCGCGGGAGCACGGGAGCGAGCGCGACCGGGTTTAAATAACCCGATCGCGCTGCGCTCTTCAGTGTTGAGCCGTGCCACCCCACCTACAAGACCCCCTGGACGAACGAGCAGTAAGAAGACCCCAAGCAAGCCCCTGGAGCAACCCCCCTGGAAGACTGGCTGAGTACCTGTATCCCCTGAACCCCTGCACTGCCCTGTAACCCCTGCAACCCTGCCATACTGCTGTTGCCTGGCAACCCCTGCTCCAG
This sequence comes from Rhinella marina, assembly GCA_900303285.1. Taxonomy (NCBI): domain Eukaryota; kingdom Metazoa; phylum Chordata; class Amphibia; order Anura; family Bufonidae; genus Rhinella; species Rhinella marina. The sequence continues at coordinate 5,358 of ONZH01024587.1, forward strand.
ACCCCTGCTCCAGATCCCCTGGTGCCCTGCATCACCCCTGACCCAGACTGCCTTAACCCCTGCAACTGCCCTGCAACCCCTGCTCCAGTATTAACCCCTACAGCCCTGCCCTGCAACCCCTGGACTCCAGACCCTTGAACCCCTGATTGCCCTACCCCCTGCCATATCATTAACCCCTTCCCTGCCATTACCACTAACCCTTTGTTCCCAGGGACAGTATAAGTGTAGGTGTGGGTGGGCTGTTATATTGTGTAATATTGTGAGTGTATGTGTTAGATTTAGCATTGTGGGTGGAATTAATTGTGGGAAGTGTGCAGTGTAGTCGGTGTATAATATTGTATTGTTGTGCGGCTATATGTATATATATTTATATACGCTAATATAAATATATATAGATATAGTCTAAATAATTAGACGGTAGACATTGTTTTGTAATAAAGTATTTTATTGTTTAAAATACAGTTTACATTGTCTTTGTAGTCGCCGCTATAGCTTAAGCGTGTAGGGAATAGAACAGTGTGGGAAATAAATAGGCGGAGCTAGCGTCAGCCGGTTACGCCTATTTATGTATATTAATTAATAATATTCCACAAAATATTATTAATTAATTAACCCTTTAACAGCGGCCATCAATCTTTAACATTCTACATGTGATCCTGGCCCTGGGGTGAGAGTCTCAGGTGTCTTGAGCTTATCCTGTTGACAACCCCCCTTGTGAAGTGAGTGCATCATATTTTATATCAGATTATCTACAGTGCCTTGCGAAAGTATTCGGCCCCCTGGAACTTTTCAACCTTTTGCCACATTTCAGGCTTCAAACAAAAAGATATAACATTTTAAATTTTTGGTGAAGAATCAGCAACAAGTGGGTCACAATTGTGAAGTGGAACGAAATTTATTGGATCATTTAAACTTTTTTTGTAATAATAAAACTGAAAAGTTGGGCGTGCAAAATTATTCGGCCGATTTACTTTCAGTTCCGAAAACTCACTCCAGAAGTTCATTGAGGATCTCTGAATGATCCAATGTTGTCCTAAATGACTGATGAAGATAAATAGAATCCACCTGTGTATAATCAAGTCTCCATATAATCACCTGCTCTGTGATATTCTCAGTGTTCTGTTTAAAGCACAGAGAGCATCATGAAGACCAAGGAACACACCAGGCAGGTCCGTGATACTGTTGTGGAGAAGTTTAAAGCCGGATTTGGATACCAAAAGATTTCCCAAGCTTTAAATATCCCAAGGAGCACTGTGCAAGCGATCATATTGAAATGGAAGGAGTATCAGACCACTGCAAATGTACCAAGACCCGGCCGTCCCTCTAAACTTTCATTTCAAACAAGGAGAAGACTGATCAGAGATGCAGCCAAGAGGCCCATGATCACTCTGGATGAACTGCAGAGATCTACAGCTGAGGTGGGAGAGTCTGTCCATAAATGATAACAATCAGTCGAACACTTCACAAATCTGGCCTTTATGGAAGAGTGGCAAGAAGAAAGCCATTTCTCAAAGATATCCATAAAAAGTCTTGTTTACAGTTTGCCACAAGCCACCTGGGAGACACACCAAACATGTGGAAGAAGGTGCTCTGGTCAGATGAAACCAAAATCAAACTTTTTGGAAACAATGCAAAACGATATGTTTGGCGTAAAAGCAACACAGCTCATCACCCTGAACACACCATCCCCACTGTCAAACGTGGTGGCAGCATCATGGTTTGGGCCTGCTTTTCATGGATGGAGCCAAATACAGGACCATTCTGGATGAAAACCTGTTGGAGTCTGCAAAAGAACTGAGACTAGGACGGAGATTTATCTTCCAACAAGACAATAATCCCAAACATAAAGCAAAATCTACAATGGAATGGTTCAAAAATAAACGTATCCAGGTCTTAGAATGGCCAAGTCAGAGTCCAGACCTGAATCCAACTGAGAATATGTGGAAACAGCTGAAAACTGCTGTTCACAAATGCTCTCCATCCAACCTCAAAGAGCTCGAGCTGTTTTGCAAGGAAGAATGGGCAAGAATTTCAGTCTCTAGATGTGCAAAACTGATAGAGACATACCCCAAGTGACTTGCAGCTCTAATCGCAGCAAACAATGGCACAACAAAGTATTAATGCAAGGGGGCCAAATAATTTTGCACGTCCCACTTTTCAGTTTTATTATTACAAAAAAGTTTAAATGATCCAATAAATTTCGTTCCACTTCACAATTGTAACATAGTAACATAGTTTATAAGGCCGAAAAAAGACATCTGTCCATCCAGTTCGGCCTGTTTTCCTACAAGTTGATCCAGAGGAAGGAAAAAAAAACCTGTGAGGTAGAAGCCAATTTTCCCCACTTTAGGGGAAAAAATTCCTTCCCGACTCCAATCAGGCAATCAGAATTACTCCCTGGATCAACGACCCATCTCTACTAACTATAACCTGTAATATTATTACCCTCCAGAAATACATCCAGGCCCCTCTTGAACTCTTTTAGTGAACTTACCATCACCACCTCCTCAGGCAGAGAGTTCCATAGTCTCACTGCTCTTACCGTAAAGAATCCTCTTCTATGTTTGTGTACAAACCTTCTTTCCTCCAGACGCAGAGGATGTCTCCTCGTCACAGTCACAGTCCTGGGGATAAATAGATCATGGGAGAGATCTCTGTACTGACCTCTGATATATTTATACATAGTTATTAGATCTCCCCTCAGTCGTCTTTTTTCTAAAGTGAATACGCCTAATTTTGATAATCTTTCTGGGTACTGTAGTCCACCCATTCCAGTTATTACTTTAGTTGCCCTCCTCTAAACCCTCTCCAGCTCTGCTATGTCTGACTTGTTCACAGGAGCCCAGAACAAGTGACCCACTTGTTGTTAATTCTTCACCAAAAAAATGTAAATCTTATACATTTTTGTTTGAAGCCTGAGATGTGGCAAAAGGTTGAAAAGTTCCAGGGGGCCGAGTACTTTTGCAAGGCACTGTATTTATTTTGTTTATCTACAGGGTGGGCCATTTATATGGATACACCTAAATAAAATGGGAATGGTTGGTGATATTAACTTCCTGTTTGTGGCACATTAGTATATGGGAGGGGGAAAACTTTTCAAGATGGGTGGTGACCATGGCGGCCATTTTAAAGTCGGCCATTTTTTATCCAACTTTAGTTTTTTCAATGGGAAGAGGGTCATGTGACACATCAAACTTATTGAGAATTTCACAGGAAAAACAATGTTGTGCTTGGTTTTAACGTTACTTTATTCTTTCATGAGTTATTTGCAAGTTTCTGACCACTTATAAAATGTGTTCAAAGTGCTGCCCATTGTGTTGGATTGTCAATGCAACCCTCTTCTCTCACTCTTCACACACTGATAGCAACACCGCAGAATGAATTCTAGCATAGGCTCCCACTATCTGTATTTTCCGGTGCTGCACATCTTGTATCTTCACAGCATAGACAATTGCCTTCAGATGACCCCAAAGATAAAAGTCTAAGGGGGTCAGATCGGGAGACCGCGGGGGCCATTCAACTGGCCCACGACGACCAATCCACTTTCCAGGAAACTGTTCATCTAGGAATGCTCGGACCTGACACCCATAATGTGGTGGTGCACCATCTTGCTGAAAAAACTCAGGGAACGTGCCAGCTTCAGAGCATAAAGAGGGAAACACATCATCATGTAGCAATTTCACATATCCAGTGGCCTTGAGGTTTCCATTAATGAAGAATGGCCCCACTATCTTTGTACCCCATATACCACACAATACCATCAATTTTTGTGTTCCAACAGTCTTGGAGGGATCTATCCAATGTGGGTTAGTGTCAGACAAATAGCGGTGGTTTTGTTTGTTAACTTCACCATTCACATAAAAGTTTGCCTCATCACTGAACAAAATGTTCTGTGTAAACTGAGGGTCCTGTTCCAATTTTTGTTTTGCCCATTCTTCAAATTCAGTGCGCCGATCTGGGTCATCCTCGTTGAGATGCTGCAGCAGCTGGAGTTTGTAAGCGTGCCATTTGTAAGTAGCTAATATCTGCCAAAGGGATGTTCGACTGATGCCACTCTCCAGTGACTTGCGGCGAGGGCTACACTGTGGGCTCTTGCTGAATGAAGCTAGGACAGCCACTGATGTTTCTTCATTAGTGACAGTTTTCATGCGTCCACGTTTTGGCAAATCCAACACTGAACCAGTTTCACGTAACTTGGCAAGCAGTTTGCTAACTGTAGCATGGGAGATGGGTGGTCTTGTAGGGTGTCTTGCATTGAAATCTGCTGCAATGACCCGGGTACTGCGTTCACCAGACATCAACACAATTTCTATCTGCTCCTCATGTGTTAACCTCTGCGACATGTCAATGGCTGTAAACAAAGAGAAGCTTGTAAATAACTCATGAAAGAATAAAGTAACGTTAAAACAAAGTTTTCCCTCTCCCATATACTAATATGCCACAAACAGGAAGTTAGTATCACCAACCATTCCCATTTTATTTAGGTGTATCCATATAAATGGCCCACCCTGTATATATCTATACACATTTTTTGCCAACAGCTTTGTTTTATCAGTATTTTATTATATATTTTAGTATATAATTTTAACCATACATTTTCCTCGATTATACATGCACTGGACATACCAAACAGTGAGTGGTGCTCTTTGGGAACATTTTGGGTTGGAGAAGTAATTACTTCACCAATCCCATCAGTTCTATACACCTAGGCTGTTCACCGGCCAGAACAGCCTGCCGGACAATCATGCCACTAGTGTGAAACTAGCCTAAATTCTATTATATGTGTGCTTTCTGTTTATGTGTATAATATCACAGTAGACTTTATATGTGTACATATAGATATTTGTAGTCTGCAATTGTACCCCATTCACACGCGAGACTCTATATGTACTATTAGTCTCTATATGTACATGTATCAGGTACTGGATGTGAGTTGGTTAGAAATGTAGATCCAGTAGACAGTATATTGGTGGAATCTAGATATATTGTATATACATACACACTGGCGTAGCTATAGGGGTCGCAGAGGGCCCCCCTTGCCAGAAACGCACTGCTAATTACCTATTTTTTGTTTTATAACATGCAGTGCATTTTATAAAGCAAATACTAGTGAACGCTTCCATTATGGGTGCTGCCAGCACTATACTTGCCTCTCCTCTTTGGTCTCTTCCAGGCTGTGCTCAGTTGTGCAACCTGGTCAATTCCTTCTCCTGAACTGGATGCCTCTCCTCCAGAGCCAGCAGCAAGCCCCTCCCCCCAGCAATCCAGCAGTGAGCAGAGGACAGAAGAGTGGGTGCGGCTACATGCTGTACAAAGCAGAAATCTGCAGGACCTTTGGTGATGTCACAGTCACCTGATCAAGGTCCTTCAGCTAAGCAGGACATAGGAGGAGGACTGAACTGGGTGTCGAGAGGGTAAGTGTCATCTATATAATGTGTGTGTATAGGGTACATCTCTGTATGTGATGTCTGTGTATAGAGCTAATCTATATAGTGTGTTATGTATGTATAGGGGTCATCTATACAGTGTGTGATGTGTGTATAGGGGCAGGGGCGTACATAGAAATCATTGGGCCCCATAGCAAGAATCTGAATGGGGCTCCTAACCCCGCCCACTACCCCGGCCCATCCCACATGCTACCCTGGCTCCTCCCATGCCACACACCCCTTTGCCACTAAAGAAATGTATACATGAGCTACTGATTTATTTTTTATTTATTTTTTTTTTAAATTAAGGAGACGTTATACTGAATGGGGGCAGCCACAAGGATGGATTATACTGTATATTATACAGCATGGTGTAGGGATTATACTGTATATTATACAGCATGGTGTATGGATTATACTGTATATTATACAGCATGGTGTACGGATTATACTGTATATTATACAGCATGGTGTATGGATTATACTGTATATTATACAGCATGGTGTACGGATTATACTGTATATTATACAGCATGGTGTACGGACTATACTGTATATTATACAGCATGGTGTACGGACTATACTGTATATTATACAGCATGGTGTACGGATTATACTGTATATTATTCAGTATGGTGTATGGATTATACTGTACATTGTATAGCATGGTACAGGGATTATAATATATACTGTACAACAAATGCGTAGCGGTTACACCATGCCGGACAATATAACCCCTGCGCCACGCTGTACAATATACAGTACGTACAGTGTATGCATATACCCACACACATACATACATACATACACATACATACACACACATACATACATACACACACACACATACATACATACACATACACACACATACATACATACATACACATACACACATACATACACACACATACACACACATGAAACACATAAAAACTTACAGTTTCTTGTCCTGACGCCACTCTGGAGGGGGATGGCCCTTGGTCTTCTTTCCCATCTTGCCGCGTTGCACAAGTCCTTCCCTGTCCAGGAGCAGCAGCGCGGCGTGAGGGAGCAGGCGGGGCCAGCTGGGAGCGCACAGGAGCGCTCTCAGGACTCATCAGGGTAAAAGTTGCGGCAGTGAGGGGGGCCAGGAGAGGCCCGGAGCGCAGGGACGGGACGCATCTTAATGATGCAGAGTAGGGGGCGGGGCCTCCCGTGCGCTCCGGGCCCCCCTGTGCCGCGGGCCCCATAGCAGTGGCGTGGTCTGCCTATATGGGCGGTACGCCACTGTATAGGGGTCATCTATACAGTGTGTGATGTGTGTATAGGGGTCATCTATATACTGTGTGATGTGTGTGTATAGGGGTCATCCATATACTGTGTTATGTGTATATAGGGGTCATCTATATACTGTGTTATGTGTGTATAGGGGTCATCTATATACTGTGTGATGTGTGTGTATAGGGTGTGATCTATACAGTGTGTGATGTGTGTATAGATGTCATCTATATGCTGTGTTATGTGTGTATAGGGGTCATCTATATACTGTGTGGGGTGTGTGTGTATAGGGTGTGATCTATACAGTGTGTGATGTCTATATAGGGTACATCTCTGTGTATGATGTGTGTGTATATAGGGGTAATCTATATACTGTGTGGGGTGTGTGTGTAGGGTGTGATCTATACAGTGTGTGATGTGTGTATAGTGGTCATCTATATACTGTGTGATGTGTGTATAGGGTTTCATCTATATAGTGCGGTGTGTATATATGTGTGTATAACGTGCAATCTATATAGTGTGGAGTGTATATATATAGAGTGTCATCTATATAGTACTATGTTTGTGCATGATTACAAGTATGGGCACAATGGGGGCATTATTACTAATTGGCGGCACTGTTAACACTATGCACAGTGGGAGATAATTGTTTCTATTGGGGCTGTGGGGATCACTATTACTGTGGGGTGCACCCTGGCATAGTATCAGCTTTGCAGAAGTATTTTTGGGGAACATTATGTTTACACTATTAGTGTCAGGGGCACTATTTGATGGGCACAGTTAATTTTTTATGACACTCAGTGCCCCATTCAATAATTATAGGCACAATCTGTGAGGTACTAGTTTTTTACGGGGGTCTGTTTCTCCAGTATAGTATTTAATGTGGCTGGATGGGGTGTTCAGAAGATGTGAGGATGATGGAAAAGTAGGAAACTGAGATGTCTGTTAAACTCTGCAGAGATGAGAGATGTCTGAAAGAAAGGATCCTGGCGGTCTGGTCTGAGAGGAGTAGATGAGGAAAGAGAACATCTATATCAGAGGAGACGTCACTGAATGTAAGAGGTATGTGCCTCTGTATTACCCTGTATTTCCTGGGCGTCCTACGGCAGCACAAATACATATGGGTTTTATTCCCCTAGGTACAACCAAAAGAGACAGGTTAACAAGCTTAATTAAAAAACTAAATTAATCAACCAATCACACACCAGGTCCACCCATAAAACCCGGACACCAGTGAAGCCTTCTTGTATTTTTTCTTTCTCTTAGGTTCAGAGACAGATCTTTCCAAGCTATATACAGGGAGCGTTCTCTGTCCCTCAGCTTGAAGGTGTACTAAGATGGCGCCTTTCCCCTGGGTGGTAATCCACTGCACATCTTTTTCACAGGCCATGTCCCTTGCCGCACTACGCTGTCACTATCCTCCAGCTCGGTGTATGAGGCGCCATAGTTTGTGCACACATGCCAGACTGAGAGCGGGCGTAACCCGGCAAATGCAGGGACGCCCAGCATGCAGGCCCGGCTTGGAAGCCCAGTGGTCATGTGACAGGAAGTGTGAAGTACAGTATATACTGGCGTATAAGACTACTTTTTAACCCCTTAAAATAATGGCTACAGTGGGGGGTCGTCTTATACGCCGGATATACGGGGGCCGCACTGTGTGAGGTGTTTTTTTTTTCCCCGTCAGCGCGTAGAGAGCCGCTTCCTGGGACCGCCGCGCATGCGCGGCAGTCCGCCTCTCACAGTCATTAGAAGAGGCTTAGTACGCGCTGACGGGGCGGCGCGCTGTATGCTAATGCAGCCGCCCTGTCACAGCGGTCGGCGTCACAGAGCTGGGGGTCACAGGCGGCACTTACAGAAGCATGTCGGATCTTCATTAATATCACAGCATGGATGCGAGGGGAAAGCTGGCGGTGCAGTAATGCCAGATTCACCTCGCATCCATGCTGTGATATTAATGAAGAGCTTACATGCTGGTGTAAGTGTGCATATTGCTACAATAAGTGCCGACCCCGCCCCCCTTCTCCTCCCGGTGACTCCCCGCCCCTGCACTAATCCTATTGGTTATACCTCACACAGTGCGGCCCCCTGCTCTTAGCATACTGAAGTAGCATACTATTCTCTATATTCTCAGGAGGATTTTGAAGGCTTTTAAAGGGAAACTGTCATGCCAGCAAGACCTGTTACAATATCGCAGCTTACAGTTATGATCACCAGGCACTTGCTCTCTTGTTTGTTTTGCAAAGTTTTAGCTTTACCGTACATGTTTGAAACAACCTTATGTTTATAAGTGACAGTTTTGCTGCTATATACAGTACCTGCATGTCATATGCATTTGAATTAAAATTAACATGTTGAAATCAAAGCAGACTTTTTTTCATTTGGGAGAGGGGTAGTCTTATACAGTGAGTATATACCAAATTCTATATTTTTAGGGCAGAAGTTGGGGGTCGTCTTATACGCCCAGTCGTCTTATACGCCGGCATATACGGTAAATCTTCCCAGCAGATTCAAGCTGCAGGTGCAGTGTGCCAGACCGCTTAACCCTCTGCCAATCAGAGTAAGTATGGCTTGCTGGCCTGTGATGGCTTATTTCAAGTGTTCTTGCCCTGCTGTCCTGACTGTCTGCTGGAGCTCTCAGGTACTTCTCAGGGGTTAACCCTTTGCAAGGTGCTGTTATCTGCTCCTTACTGAGCCTTTCTGCTGGATTTAAAGGATCTGTCCTGTGAGTATTATATGGCTGCATAATGTTCTCAGGCTCCAGTGTGGTCTGTGGAGGTAACGCTTACCGTCCTGTCAGTATTATATGGCTCCAGTGTGGTCTGCAGAGGTAACACTTGCTGGTCTCTGAAGGTTTAAATTTCTGTCAGTATTATGCCCCTTTCACACGAGCGGGAGACTCGCATGTCTCCCGCAACGGATCTACAGGGCTGGACTCGGCACTGACAGGGATCGCATAGCATTATATGCGATACCAGTCAGTGCCGGAGTCCAGCCCCGTAGATGCGTTGCGGGAGACATGCGAGTCTCCTGCTCGTGTGAAAGGGGCATTACACTCTAGAACCATGGCTTATTGCAGAGTTAACCCTTTCTGGTTTGAAGGCTTAAACTCCTTCATGTCAGTATTATGTCTGCTTATAGAGCTCAATTACCATTGCTGTTTGCAGAGTTATACCTGATGTTTTAACTCCTTCCTGTCCGTATTTTTTACCTGAAAAGTATTAACTTCTTCTTATAGAGCACAAGCTCCATTGCTGTTTGCAGAGTTTACCTTTACTGATGTTTATTGAAGGATTAACACCTTCCTGTCCATATTATATGTCTGCTGTTTGCAGAATGAAGGTGTATGCAGACTTAACCACTACATATCTTTGAAGGGTTAATTTCTTTTCTGTCGGTATTATTTGACTATGAAGTTCAATTCAGCAGCTCTATAGGCTTATTAATGTTATTTACTGCTCTATATGTGTGTATTTTCTGTAGCAGAGTACTCAGCGTTGATTAACCCTTTGTTTCCTAAGTTTTCTAGATGCTAGAACACATATTGATGATATTGTGTCTTTCCTTTAGATGCCTTCCTCTCAGCAGGAAAAGAAGAAGTAAAACCAGGCCCAGATTATGTATCAGCTGTGATCAGCCGTTACCTGATGAGCTTACATTGCCTGCAGTGTCAGTCTCCTGTCTAGGTCTCCTCTGTCTGTTCTGCTCCAGATTTTCTTCATGCTTCAGTACGGTGCTGTGTGAAGGGGCTTGACGCCCAGCGCCGCGCTGATCGGGCGGGTGCAGGAGCTGCGCCCGCCCAATCAGCTGCAGGGGGCTGGCTGTTCCCAGTAGCCGCACCCCTGCTGCGTATGCCCACATCGGTGAAAACACAGATGCGGGCTAATTAACCCTTGATGTGCTGCGGTCAGCGCTGACCGCAGCACATGCGGGCGTGTGCAAGGAGAGTCCATCGGGTCTCTGTGCTGCTGTGACGGGGACCCGATGGCTTGGATGGCAGCCTGATGCCTTCCTTAGGCATTGTGGCTGCCATCCCTGCGAGCCTGTGAGATCCAGCCCCCTGGATCTCACAGGAAGCAGGCTGTAAGTGTATTACACTGGTAATACACTTTCAGCCAATGCATTACAATGCAGAAGTATTGTAATGCATTGTAAAGTGGATCAGACCCCTAAAAGTGAAAAAAAGTGAAAAAAATAGTTTTACAAAAAAATAAAAGTTTCAAGTAAAAAAAAAGCGCACTTTTCCCAAAATAAAGTTTAAAACAAATTGGAAAAAAAAGGAAAAAAAGAAAAGTATACACCGTATCGACCGGCTCTATAAAAATATCACATCATCCACCCGCCAGGTGAACGCAGTAAAAACAAAAAAAAAAAAACAGTGCCAAAACAGCCGTTTTTTGGTCACCTTACCTACTAAATGTGTAATAGCAGGCGATCAAAAAGGCATCTTTACCCCAAAATGGTACCAATCAAAACGTCATCTCGTCCCGCAGAAATTTAGACCCTACCTAAGACAATCGCCCAAAAAATAAAAAAAATATAGCTCTCAGAAAATAGCAACACAAAAAAAAAAGATTTTATTCTGTTCAAAAATGCATCCAATGTGTAAAACTTAACAAAATAAAAATGTTAGACAAATTGGGTATCGCCACGTCAGTAACAACTTGCTCTATAAAAATATTACATAAGATTGCCCCCTCAGGTGAATGCTGTAAAAAACATTTTTTAAAAACTATGCCAAAACAGCTATTTTTTTCACCTTGACTCACAAAAAGTGTAATACCAAGCGATCAAAAAGTCTTATGTACCCCAAAATCGTACAAATAAAAACATCACCTCATCCTGCAAAAAATGAGCCCCCACATAAGACAATAACTCAAAAAAATAAAAATCAGTGGCTCCTGCAAACCAATCCATCAAAATCTGTGCTGCAAAATCCATATGGCGCTCCTTCTGTTCTGAGTCCTGCCATGTGCCCCCACAGCAGTTTACCACCACATATGGGGTGTTGCCGGATTCAGAAGAAAATGGGGAACAAATTATGGGGTGCTTTTCTCCTGTTACCCCTTGTGAAAATGACAAATTTGGGGCAAAAGCAACATTTTCACAGCCAAGTGTTTCCAAATTCCGTAAAACGCTTAGGGGGTCTTTGAAGGGTGTAGTTTCCAAAATGGGGTCAGTTTTTGAGGGTTTCCACTGTAGGGGTACGTCAGGGTCTCTCAATTACAAAATGGTGCCTAAAAACCATTCTAGCAAAATCTGCCTCCAAAATCCGTATGGCGCTCCTTTCCTTCTGACCACTGCCACAAACCCATAGAGACGTTTCCCACCCTGATAAATACTCAGGGAGGAACAAAAATACCAAACTTCAAAAAAGCAAAATTTAGCCAACTAAGAGAGGCCATAGGCCTAACTAACTGGGACAAAGTCCTCAAAAATAAAAATACAGCCACAAAATGGGATATTTTTAAAAGCATCCTAATATCTAATTGTGAGAGGTACATACCATATAGGAATAAAATAATAAGAAACAAGAAAAAACCAATGTGGATAAATAGAACTGTAAAGAAAGCAATAAATGACAAAAAGAAAGCATTTAAATCACTAAAACAGGAGGGGAATGAGGAAGCATTGAAAAACTATAAGGAAAAAAATAGAATATGTAAAAGACACATAAAAACAGCCAAACTAGAGACCGAGAGATTAATCGCCAAAGAGAGTAAAACTAACCCTAAAATGTTCTTCAATTATATAAATACTAAAAAGTATAAACCTGAAGGTGTCGGCCCCTTACAGAGTAATGAGGGGGGAGTAGCAGAGAGCGATGAGGAGAAAGCGAAGCTACTGAATAACTTTTTCTCCACTGTTTTCACTGAGGAAAATAAAATGTCAGATGAAATGCAGAGTATAAAAGTAAATTCCCCTTTAAAAGTGTCCTCTCTGACCCAGGAAGAGGTGCAGCAACGTCTTAAAAATATTAAAATAGACAAATCACCAGGACCGGATGGCATACACCCCCGTATCCTAAGAGAATTAAGTAATGTAATCGACAGACCCTTATTTCTGATATTTAAGGACTCTATACTGACGGGGAGTGTTCCACAGGATTGGCGCAGAGCAAATGTGGTGCCAATATTCAAAAAGGGTCCAAAAACAGAGCCTGGAAACTATAGGCCGGTAAGTTTAACTTCTGTTGTGGGTAAACTGTTTGAAGGTTTTCTAAGAGATGCTATCTTGGAGTACCTCAATGAAAATAAGCAAATAACTCCATATCAGCATGGCTTCATGATGGATCGGTCATGTCAAACCAATTTAATCAGTTTCTATGAGGAGGTAAGTTCTAGACTTGACCGCGGCGACTCAATGGATGTTGTATATTTGGACTTCTCCAAAGCGTTTGACACGGTACCACATAAAAGGTTAGTATACAAAATGAGAATGCTTGGCCTGGGAGAAAATGTCTGTATGTGGGTAAGTAACTGGCTTAGTGATAGAAAACAGAGCGTGGTTATTAACGGTACATACTCAGATTGGGTCACTGTCACTAGTGGGGTACCACAGGGGTCAGTATTGGGTCCTATTCTCTTCAATATATTTATTAATGATCTTGTAGAAAGCTTGCACAGTAAAATATCAATTTTTGCAGATGACACTAAACTGTGTAAAGTAATTAACACAGAGGAGGACAGTGCACTGCTACAGCAGGATCTGGATAGACTGGAGGCTTGGGCAGAAAAGTGGCAGATGAGGTTTAACACTGACAAATGTAAGGTTATGCATATGGGAAGGAATAATGCAAGTCACCAGTACGTACTAAATGGTAAAGCATTGGGTAACTCTGACATGGAAAAGGACCTAGGAATTTTAGTGAACAGCAAACTAAGCTGCAGAAACCAGTGTCAGACAGCTGCTGCCAAGGCCAATAAGATAATGGGTTGCATCAAAAGAGGCATAGATGCCCGTGATGAGAACATAGTCCTGCCACTTTACAAATCACTAGTCAGACCACATATGGAGTACTGTGTACAGTTCTGGGCTCCTGTGAACAAGGCAGACATAGCAGAGCTGGAGAGGGTTCAGAGGAGGGCAACTAAAGTAATAACTGGAATGGGTGGACTACAGTACCCAGAAAGATTATCAAAATTAGGGTTATTCACTTTAGAAAAAAGACGACTGAGGGGAGATCTAATAACTATGTATAAATATATCAGGGGTCAGTACAGAGATCTCTCCCATGATCTTTTTATCCCTGTGACTGTGACAAGGGGACATCCTCTGCGTCTGGAGGAAAGAAGGTTTGTACATAAACATAGAAGAGGATTCTTTACGGTAAGAGCAATAAGACTATGGAACTCTCTGCCTGAGGAGGTGGTGATGGTAAGTTCACTAAGAGAGTTCAAGAAGGGCCTGGATGTATTTCTGGAGGGTAATAATATTACAGGTTATAGTTACTAGAGATGGGTCGTTGATCCAGGGAGTTATTCTGATTGCCTGACTGGAGTCGGGAGGGAATTTTTCCCCCTAAAGTGAGGAAAATTGGCTTCTACCTCACAGGGTTTTTTTTGCCTTCCCCTGGATCAACTTGTAGGAAAACAGGCTGAACTGGATGGACAGATGTCTTTTTTCGGCCTTACAAACTATGTTACTATGTTACTATATGGGGTATTTCCGTAAACTGCAGAATCAGAACAATGTGTATTGAGGTTTAGTTTGCTGTTAACCCTTGCTGTGTTGCAAGAAGAAAATTATTAACATGAATAATCTGCCAAAAACGTGAAATTTTGATATTTTTCCATTTTCCTTTAATTCGTGTGGAACACCTCAAGGGTTAACAAAGTTTGTAACATCAGTTTTTTATAATTTGAGGGGTTTAGTTTCTAAAATGCGGTCATTTATGGGTGGTTTTCATTACGTAAGCCCCTCAAAATCACTTTATATCTGAATTGGTGCTTAAAAAAATGGTTTTGGAAATTTTGTTGAAAATTTGAAAAATAGCTTCTAAAATTCTAAGCCTTCTAACGCCCTAAAAAAGTAAAATGACATTTATAAAATGATGCCAATATAAAGTAGACATATGGGGAATGTAAAATAATAACTATTTTTGGAGGTATTACTATGTATTTTGAAAGTAGAGAAATTGAAATTTGGAAATTTTTCCAAATTTTTGCTAAATTTATAAATAAAAATGAAATATTTTGCCACAAATTTACTACTGTCGTGAAGCACAATATGTGACAAGAAAACATTCTCAGAATGGCCTGGATAAGTAAAAGCGTTCCAAAGTTATTACCACATAAAGTGACATGTCAGATTTGCAAAAAATGGGCAGGAAGGTGAAAACGGGCCCAGGGTTGAAAAGGTTAAAAAAAAACTAAACTGTGTTTGAGTAAATTCAAGCTGTACATAAATATAACAGACCGAGGAAAGACTCACATGATTCGTCTCCGGAGCCATTATCCTCTGAGGTCTCTGTGCATCTGAATCATCTGATGACTTAGACTCAGATCAGGTCTGCAACATCTCCAATTCATATATCTGCCTTTTGGAATTGCGGTATCCCCAAGAGTATTTCCAAGAGTGGTGACTTTATCAGCAGTCCTGAGATTGAGAGGAGTTATTCTGGCTCCCTACCTAGATGATTGGCTACTGAAACCATCTTATGCAACTCTACTGTCGAAGGATCTGCAGATAACAATACAAGTTTTACAAGAACACTGTTTACTAATAGATTTCAAGAAATCACACCTGATCCCAACACAGAACATCAAGGTTTTTGAGCCTCATGCAGAAGTCTCACAATATGTCTGTGAAACTTTCAGTAGAGAGGAGATGGAAGATTGTATGAGAAATCACTCGCCTCACCATATGCCACCCTATCTCCATCAGAAAAATGAGAGTGATAAGGCTACTTATATCATCAATCGATACAGTCCCATGGGCCAAGGCTCACATGAGGTAATCTCCAGAGCAACATCTTGGCATCATGGAATGGGGCTCACAAAGATCTGAACCAGATGGTGTCCATTCATCCCTTGATCTGCTAAGACCTTCAGTGGTGGCTGATTCCGTCTCATCTCCAGAAAGGTCACTGTCTGCTTCTTCGGCCCTGGACTCTCCTCACCAAAGATGGGGTTGCGGTGCCCATGTTGGCAATCATTGAGTAAAGAGCAACACACTTATACTCAAATATGAAGTTAAAGAGGACCTTTCACCACACCTGACATGCCTGTTTTAATAGCTGCATGCATTCCCCATGTAATAACAATTCTGGAGCAGCTATTCTTATATCTATATGTTGTGCCATTCCTTTATAATTTCTACTAGAAGATATGAATAATTGCTAGCTGTCTGCAGTAAGGGTACAGAGGGGAGGTAACAAGTTGTGGGTGTGTACCTGCACAGTCTGAAAATGGCAGCACTGATTGGATAGAGTCAGTCTGTGCAGGTACACACTCCCAACTGGTTACCTCCCCTCTGTACCCTTACTGAAGGCTAATAGCAATTCATTCATAACTTCTTGTAGAAATAATAAAGGAATGGCTCAACATACAGACATAAGAATAGATGCTCCAGAATTGTTATTACACGGGGAATGCATGTAGCTATTAAAACAGGCATGTCAGGAGTGGTGAAAGGTCCTTTTTAAAAGCAGTAACTTTAGCTGCAAAGCATTTTAAGAATCTCTTGCAGGAAATTAATTCAAGTTCAATCAGGCAACCTTATGACTGTCTTCTATATAAACAAATAGGGGGGTACTGGGAGTCCCCTCCTGTCATTGGAATGCAGGGGATTGATAAAAATTGGAAAAAAAAAAGAAATAGACCCCCCCCACCCCCCCGAGGAATATAATCTGAACTTGGAGGTCTTCAATCAATGTCTCCAAAAGATGGAAATGCCAAACTTGGATGCGATGGCATCAACGGAGTATGCAAAGCTAGGACAGTTCTGCTCTCTTCATCTGGAGAAGCAAGCATTGACTACAGGTCTATCTATTAGCAGGGTGGGAAAACTGGTATAGGTATTCCCTACTCTTCCTTTAATCCCCAAGGTCCTGAGGAAAATATTGGAAGAAAAGACAGAAGCAATAGCAATGCAGAGCGTGGTTTTCCCTGGCATTGATGATGTTGAGAGGGATCTTCTGGAAGCTTCCACTGCGGCCCAATCTTCTATACCAGAGAGGAATCCTTCATCCCAGTCTGAAGATGCTCCATCTAACGGCCTGGAGGCTGAGCGGCAAACCTTATTAAAAGTTAGGCTTCTCCTCTGAGATTATCAGCACAATTCTAGCCTCCAGAAGACCTGCAACTATTAAAACCTATAATAGAGTCCAGAAGATCTTCAAGTCATGGTGTAACAGGCAATCTTGGTATCCTAAAGCTATAACCACCATTCTTCAGTTCTTGCAAGAGGGTGTCAGTAAAGGTCTTAAACTCAATACTCTGAAATTACAGTTTACAGCCATAAACACTTGGCTTCAGGGATTATTCTCCAATAACTGCCTGGTAGCGTTCTTCAGGGCCTAAAGATCGCTAATCCAGGGGATCATCCTCTGCTTCCTTCCTAGGATCTTTTTCTTCTTTTGTTGGTGCTCTCCATCTCGCCATTTGAGCCTTTACAGCAATCTTCTCTGCACTTGATGATCTTAAAGATATTCTTTCTTATGGCCATAACATCAGCCAGAAGAATAAGTGAGCTCCAAGCTCTGTCTATCCAGGACCCATATGTTAGAGACCTGGGTCACTGTCTGGTTCTTCAAACAATGCCTGGATCCCTTCCAAAGGTGGCTTCCAGCAATAATATTATAAATCAAGAAATCACCTTACCTATGCTATGTCTAGATTCTGTTGGAGATGAACAGACATCACTTCATCTGTTGGATATAAGAAGAGCTGTCTCGTGTTATCTAGAGAACAGTTTGGATCAGCGGAGGATCTGTTCATACAGCATCATGGTCCAAATACGGGTAACAGAGGGAGCAAGGCCACTCTTGCCAGATGGATACACAGTATAGTAGAAAGATGCTATTCTCTGAAGGAAGTTCAGTGTCGCCTTAACGTCAAGGCACACTCAGTCAGATCAATGGCAACTTTATGGGCAGAGATAGCGCAGGTGTCCCTTCACCAGATCTGCTTGGTGGTAACCTGATTCTCGAATTCCTCCTTCATGAAACTTTATCAACTGGATCTGATGCAGGCAGAAGGCTCTATTTTGAATGTTGGAGTTAGCATTTTCTATACCCTCCATTCATTTCTTGCTTTTCAAATCCCATATGTATTTGTGCTGCTGTAGGACGTCCAGGAAAGTGAAAATTTACCCAACTGAAATTTTCGTTTCCTGTAGTCCTTAGGCAGCACAACTTTCACGCCCTTAATATTTTTTGCTTCATTATAATACATGGGGGTTTCACTGGTGTCAGGGTTTTATGGGTGGACCTGGCATGTGATTGGTTGATTAATTCAGTTTTTTAATTAAGCTTGTTAACCCGTCTCTTCTGGTTGTACCTAGGGGAACAAAACCCATATGTATTTGTGCTGCCTAAGGACTACAGGAAACGAAAATTTCAGGTGGGTACATTTTCACTGTTCTGTAGCGCTGTATGTAATGTTTTCCAACTATGTCTTTAAAGGGGTTATCCAACCCCTATAATGGTCCCCTAATGCCCGTGCCCCTCATATAGATTATACTTACTCCATTCCTCGGCACTCACTGCAATAGTAGGCTGCGACAGGGATGACCCTGCCTATCATCACCAGCGATGCTAGGGAGGCTCATCCCCATTGCCGCCTGCTATTGGCTTCATTTTCACAGCCAAGTGTTTCTAAATTACAGGGTGGGCCATTTATATGGATACACCTAAATAAAATGGGAATGGTTGGTGATATTAACTTCCTATTTGTGGCACATTAGTATATGGGAGGGGGAAAACTTTTCAAGATGGGTGGTGACCATGGCGGCCATTTTGAAGTCAGCCATTTTGGATCCAACTTTAGTTTTTTCAATGGGAAGAGGGTCATGTGACACATCAAACTTATTGAGAATTTCACAAGAAAAACGTTTCTGACCACTTATAAAATGTGTTCAAAGTGCTGCCCATTGTGTTGTATCTTCACAGCATAGACAATTGCCTTCAGATGACCCCAATATATATATACTGTATACTGATATACTGAATATTAAATTCCTGTGGGGTCAAAGCAGTCAGTACACCCCTCTGACCCCATAAATTCTTTGAAAGGTGTAATTTCCATAATGAGGTCACTTATAAGGGATTTCCACTGTAGTGGTACCTTAGGGTCTCTTCAAATGTAAAATGGTACCCAAAAACCTTTCCATTAAAACTGCCCTCAAAATAACATATGGCATGTGCCCATACAGCAGTTTACAAACACATATGGGGTGTTTCTATAAACTGCATAATCAGGGTAATAACTATTGTGGTTTATTTAGCTGTTAACCCTTGCTTACAGGAACAATGGATTAAAATGTAAAATCTGCAAACAAAAGTGAAATTTTGAAATTTCACCTGTATGTTCCTTTAATTCTTGTGAAACATGAAAAGGGTGAACAAAGTTTGTAAAACCAGTTTTGAATAATTTACGAGGAATAGTTTTTAAAATGGGGTCATTTATGGGTATTTTCTACTACGTAAGCCTTCTCACTTCCTAAAAAACTAAAATGAAGTTTACAAAATGATGCAAATATAAAGTAGACTTATGGGGAATGTTAAATAATAACTATTTTATGATGTAACATAGTTTATAGGGCCGAAAAAAGACATCTGTCCATCCAGTTCAGCCTGTTATCCTGCAAGTTGATCCAGAGGAAGGCAAAAAACCCCTGTGAGGTAGAAGCCAATTTTCCCTACTTAAGGGGAAAATTCCTTCCTGACTCCAATCAGGCAATCAGAATAACTCCCTGGATCAACGACCCATCTGTAGTAACTATAGCCTGTAATATTGTTACCTTCAAGAAATGCATCCAGGTTAGTGATGAGCGAATCGAAGCGGCAATATTAGTGATTTGCACGAATATTGCCCGGTTCGGCTCGGCATCCCGAGGCAGCGCGGACTCGTGATTATTCGTGCATCACTGCAAGTTTGAAATGCCTGTTTTTTTCAGCCAATCAGCATTAAAGGGAAGCCTGTGGGAACGCCTGCTGTGATGTAACAGCCCCTATACCTCCCCAGCAGTGATTGGCTGGCAGTGACATGTGACCTAAATTTACATAAGGTAGGGACCTGCACAGGCCCGCACTGGCCATCTGCCCGACCGGGCATTTGCTCGGTGGGCCGCACCATGTTGTGGGCCGGTGGGCCAAAGTGCCGCACGATAATGTGTGGGGGCGGGGGCGATAAAAAAGTGCCGCCCGCTGGCTAAGTGCGCAGTGCGCACAGTTCTTTAATTCTTTTCTTACCCTGCCGTGGCCTGGCCGTCCCGTCCCCATGACGTCTCCGACTCCTGCGCTTCCTCCTGGGCTGGCTGTGTGATCCCGCGAGATCCAGCGCTGGGTCACAGGTCTCGCGGGATCACACTGCTTCAGGAGAAGAAGGCCCGCAGGAGAAGAAGACAGTGTCCGGAGCAGTTTGTAAGTATTTTTTGTGTCTGTTTGTGGCTGGGGGGGGCACCTGGCTGGCAGGCTGGCAAATGGGACACGTCAGATGGGGCCAGCGGGCTGATCGGAGGTCTGATGGGGGCTGGGCCACAAATGGCTGATGTGAGCTCTGATGGGGCTGGGGCACAAAAGGCTGATGTGAGGTCATGGGGGCAGAAATGGCTGACCTGAGGTCTGATGGGGGCACAAGAGCTGACCTGAGGTCTGATGGGGCACAAGACCCTGATCTGAGGTCTGATGGGGGCACAAGAGCTGACCTGAGGTCTGATGGGGCACATTAAGCTGACCTGAGGTCTGATGGGGGCACAAGACGCTGACCTGAGGTCTGATGGGGGTACAAGACGCTGACTTGAGGTCTGATGGGGGCACAAGACGCTGATCTGAGGTCTGATGGGGGCACAAGATGCTGACCTGAGGTCTGATGGGGGCTCAAGACGCTGACCTGAGGTCTGATGGGGGCACAAGACGCTGACCTGAGGTCTGATGGGGGCACGAGACGCCGACCTGAGGTCTGATGGGGGCACGAGACGCCGACCTGAGGTCTGATGGGGGCACGAGATGCCGACCTGAGGTCTGATGGGGCCACGAGACGCCGATCCCTGTACTGTGACATCACTGTGTTTATTATCCCTGTACTGTGACATCACTGTGTGTATTATCCCTGGACTTTGACATCACTGTGTTTATTATCCCTGTACGGTGACATCGCTGTGTTTGTTATCCCTGTACAGTGACATCACTGTGTTTATTATCTCTGTAGTGTGACATCACAGTGTTTATTATCCCTGTACTGTGACATCACTGTGTTTATTATCCCTGTACAGTGACATCGCTGTGTGTATTATCCCAGTGCAGGAAGAGGTAAGTGGTCTGTGTTTGTTTTCTATTTTTCAGGGTCGTGAATGCAGAGGACTACGTCGGATTCGGTGGACTACGTCGGACCAGCTTTTTTTTTTTTTAATAAAATGGTCAAACAGGGGTCTGGGGGAGTGTTCATTTCAATAAAATGTTTTATACTTGTGTGTGTGTATTTTTTTTTTTACAATACTATAGTTTTAGTAATTATGGCTATCTACAGACGGCCCTGATTACTAATAATGGGCTTAGTGCTTGCCAGTATGGCAGGCCAGCACTAACCCCAACATCTATTACCTCGGCACCCACCGCCACCAGGGGTGCCGGGAAGAGCCGGGTACCTGCAGGACCGGACCTTCTAAATTGAGGGTCTGGCTCTGGGGCGGCTGCAGGCTGGTACCATTAGGCTGGGAAGGGCCAATAACCATGTCCCTTCCCACCCTGGTAGTGCCAGGCTGCTGCTGGTTGTATCTGGCTGGCGAAGGAAAAAGGGGGGGACCCCACGCCATTTTTTAAAAATTATTTAATTATTTTTGTAAAAAAATGGCATGGGGTCCCCCCCTTTTTTCCTTCGCCAGCAAGATACAGCCAGCAGCAGCAGCCTGGCACTACCAGGGTGGGAAGGGACACGGCTATTGGCCCTTCCCAGCCTAATGGTACCAGCCTGCAGCCGCCCCAGAGCCAGACCCTCAATTTAGAAGGTCCGGTCCTGCGGGTACCCGGCTCTTCCCGGCACCCCTGGTGGCGGTGGGTGCCGAAGTAATAGATGTTGGGGTTAGTGCTGGCCTGCCATACCGGCAAGCACTAAGCCCAGTATTAGTAATCAGGGCCGTCTGTAGATAGCCGTAATTACTAAAACTGTAGTATTGTAAAAAAAAAATACACACACACACACACAAGTATAAAACATTTTATTGAAATAAACACTCCCCCAGACCCCTGTTTGACCATTTTATTAAAAAGAAAAAAAAAGCTGGTCCGACGTAGTCCACCGAATCTGACGTAGTCCTCTGCATTCACGACCCTGAAAAATAGAAAACAAACACAGACCACTTACCTCTTCCTGCACTGGGATAATACACACAGCGATGTCACTGTACAGGGATAATAAACACAGCGATGTCACTGTACAGGGATAACAAACACAGTGATGTCACAGTACAGAGATAATAAACACAGTGATGTCACCGTACAGGGATAATAAACACAGTGATGTCACTGTACAGGGATAATAAACCTCAGATCAATACATTGTGCCCCCATCAGACCTCAGATCAGCGTCTTGTGCCCCCATCAGACCTCAGATCAACACAATGTGCCCTCATCAGAGCTCAGTTCAGCGTCTTGTGCCCCCATCAGACCTCAGGTCAGCATCTTGTGCCCCCATCAGACCTCAGGTCAGCGTCTTGTGCCCCCATCAGACCTCAGATCAGCATCTTGTGCCCCCATCAGACCTCAGATCAGCGTCTTGTGTCCCCATCAGACCTCAGATCAACACAATGTGCCCCCATCAGACCTCAGGTCAGCATCTTGTGCCCCCCATCAGACCTCAGATCAACACAATGTGCCTCCATCAGACCTCAGGTCAGCGTCTTGTGCCCCCATCAGACCTCAGGTCAGCGTCTTGTGCCCCCATCAGACCTCAGGTCAGCGTCTTGTGCCCCCATCAGACCTCAGGTCAGCGTCTTGTGCCCCCATCAGACCTCAGGTCAGCGTCTTGTGCCCCCATCAGACCTCAGATCAACACAATGTGCCCCCATCAGACCTCAGGTCAGCATCTTGTGGCACCCCTCAGACCTCAGATCAACACAATGTGCCCCCATCAGACCTCAGGTCAGCATCTTGTGGCACCCCTCAGACCTCAGATCAACACAATGTGCCCCCATTAGACCTCAGGTCAGTGTCTTGTGCCCCCCTCAGACCAGCGTCTTGTGGCCCCCCTCAGACCTCAGATCAGCCCACCCAGCCACTTTAAAAAAAGCATACTTACCTGTTCTGGCCGCCGCTGTCCTCAGGCTCCCCGCTCCACTGTGTTCCCTGCCGGCGTGCACTATGACCTGACGCTGCGGGGCCCCCCATGAAATCATTGGAGCGGGGGCCTGGAGCAGTAGCTCCAGGTGCTCCAATTATAATCCGGCCCTGGCAGCGCGGCAGATATTAGAACATGGCAACCGCATTAAAGTGATGCGCGCGCCATGTTCTATGTATTGGACGGCAAGAAAACTCGGTATCGAGCTTCGGTACCGCACTAGGTACCGAAACCGTACCGAGTTTTCGATATATCGTGCAACACTAGTAGCAACAAGGAGACCAAACACATGCTGCCCACAGTGTCAAGGAGCTCGAGGTTCTGTTGATGAGCAACAAGTCCTTCTGTGCAGAAATCGCCCACAACGTCTCCTCAAAGAACCGAAAGACCATTGTGGAGAGAGCGGCACAGCTCGCCATCAAAGTGACGAACCCCAACGCCAGACTGCTCAGCGAAGAGAACGAATAAATATCTCTGTGGTTATTTGTGCTAAATAAAAGTTAAATAAACACAGAAAAAAAAAATTGATCTGTTCCTGTGCCTGATCCACCCAAGTTGAATCTGTCCCATCATGAGAAAGTCCCCCCAAGGAGTCCCCACTGTAACTTGCTTCACTTTCAACTACCTCACCCCCCGACACCTGTGTCTCGCCATTGTCCACCACCTCCTCAGACAACACTGGTAAATCCCCACTGTCAGCACACTGAGACTGCAAAAGGTCTTGCGAATTGGGGCAGAGAATGTTCTGGGGTAGCACATCAGAGAAGGGGTGACTATGGGGTTCCAGGGAGTACGTGACCACATGCAATCTCCATCCAAAAAGTCATACTGAGGCTCACCACCATGCTTTACACTGCAATCTTATTGAAAGACAGACAGTCGGGTTCACTGCCAGGTTGTCAGGCAGCATTTTTAAGTGGGTCACCATTACCGTGTCCCTGAAAATTGCCTTGGGGTCATCACCAGACTATTGGCCAGATTTAGAAAAAAATGGTGCAATTAGGGAGCCTCAGAGGCATCCCTACATGCTGCCCCTGGTGTTTCCTATCCATTTCCAAGGTGTTTTCATCTTTTTCTGAGGTTTTCACATGTTGGGGCAAACTTGACTGTGCAGAACCTTTGGCCCCTGCAAAAATATTCGGGTCTCCCATAGACTTTAATGGGATTCGTGATTCGGTTTGAACCCACGAATCCCGCGGAAAATTCGGGCCGAATTCCGAATCCCCGAATATTTTAGGATTTGATCAACTCTAATCCAGGTCCCTCTTGAACTCTTTTAGTGAACTTACCATCACCACCTCCTCAAGCAGAGAGTTCCATAGTCTTACTGCTCTTACCATAAAGAATCCTCTTCTATGTTTGTGTACAAACCTTCTTTCCTCCAGACACAGAGGATGTCCCCTCGTCACAGTCACACTCCTGGGGATAAATAGATGATGGGAGAGATCTCTGTACTGACCCCTGGTATCATAGTAACATAGTTTATAAGGCTGAAAAACGATATCTGTTCGCCCAGTTCCGCCTGTTATCCAATTTTCTTCACTTTAGGTGAAAAAAATTATTTCCCAACTCCAATCAGGCAATCAGAATTACTCCCTGGATCAAAAACCCCTCTCTAGTAACTATAACCTGGGGATAAATACATGATGATAGGAGAGATCTCTGTACTGACGCCTGATACATTTATACATAGTTATTAGATAATAGTTAAACTAAATAAACCTAATTTTGATAATCTTTCAGAGTACTGTAATCCACCCATTCCAGTTATTACTTAAGTTGCCCTTCTCTGAACCTTCTCCAGCTCTGCTATGTCTGCCTTGTTCCCAGAACTATACACAGTACTCCATGTGTGGTCTGACTAGTGATTTGTAAAGTGGCAGGACTATGTTCTCATCACGGGCATCTATGCCTCTTTTGATGCAACCCATTATCTTATTGGCCTTGGCAGCAGCTGTCTGACACTGGTTTCTGCAGCTTAGTTTGCTGTTCACTAAAATTCCTAGGTCCTTTTCCATGTCAGAGTTACCCAATGCTTTACCATTTAGTACGTACTGGTGACTTGCATTATTCCTTCCCATATGCATAACCTTACATTTGTCAGTGTTAAACCTCATCTGCCACTTCTCAGCCCATGCCTCCAGTCTATCCAGATCCATCTGTAGCAGTGTACTGTCCTCTTCTGTGTTAATTACTTTACACAGTTTAGTGTTATCTGCAAAAATTGATATTTTACTGTGCAAGCCTTCTACAAGATTATTAATACATATATTGAATAGAATAGGGCCCAATACTGACCCCTGTGGTACCCCACTAGTGACAGTGACCCAATCTGAGTATGTACCGTTAATAACCACCCTCTGTTTTCTATCACTGAGCCAGTTACTTAGCCACATACAGACATTTTCTCCCAGTCCAAGCATTCTCATTTTATATACTAAACTTTTATGTGGTACAGTGTCAAATGCTTTGGAGAAGTCAATATATACAACATCCATTGATTCGTCAATCCCTCATGAAGCCATGCTGATATGGTGTTAGTTGCTTTTTTTCATTGAAGTACAGTACTCCAATATAGCATCTCTTACAAAACCTTCAAACGGTTTAGCCACGACAGATGTTAAACTTATCGACCTATAGTTTCCAGGCTCTGTTTTTGAATATTGGCACCACATTTGCTATGTGCCAATCCTGTGTAAGACTCTGTGTCAGTATAGCGACAGGGCAGATGCATAGCTCCTGCACCCAGCAAAGCTGGAGATAGACTGACTGAAACCCACATAGATCATAGCAACCAGCCTACACGGAATCCAGTGCGCCAGAGAGGTACTAAAGTGAGTACGTACGGCAACCCATGACACAGTGAACTACACTGACAAGCTCCTATTCACCAAGCTTTACACTGTTCAATTGGCCCCTGCTCTCTCCCAATAGTGTGGATAATGCCTCTCAATTATATCCCTACACTATCTCTAAGCTGTTCCTGAAATGCTAAATAGTAATATTTTGTCATTAAAGTCTGTGACATCTCAGGGGCTAGCTATCTGCTGGTTGGCTGGCTGCACAGCATTATGGCTGATCCCTCGTTCCTGGACTTCTTACTTCCTCTTTCTAACATGTGCAAAGTGAAGAGTGAAAAAAGATAATACCCAGATAGTATCCACGAGCTTCCCTTTTCCAATTGGACTATGTCCTGGAGAGAGGGAAAAACTCGCAGAGGCGTCAAGTGGTACTAATCAGACCGATTTGTATATATCATTATATCGCTATACACATAGGTAGATAAAAAACTTGCATGGGGTTTCCCAAATAATAAAACGGGTGAAGATAGCTAAAACTGGTGGAAATGCGAGTAGTGGTAAAATATATGAAATATATATATATATAATCAATCCATGTATAGGATATAATAAAAACAATATCAAAATATAAGACAGCTTACTTTACCGAGGAGGGAGATACAGGATGAAGCTCAAGACACCTGTACCATCTCCTCCCCCGCTGAGGTCGTTGATAGGATGTCACCAAAGGCTTCCTTATCCCCAAGAGATGGTTGTCAGGGCTCCAAGCTGATTTTCAGGAAGTCACTTTATTGTGCATATACAGAAAGAGTAGCTCGACGCGTTTCGCGGTTAATTCCCTTTTTCAAGAGCAGGTATTGCTTAATAGTCACTTGTCCCTAATTATCTTCCACACTGACAGGGGGTGCTGCTTTAGCTGCTCATATCTCTGGTTTCGTACCAGCTAGAAATATGCGCTTTGTGTTGTCTTAAAGCAGACATTTCAGGATTTAAGACAATCTGACATTGTTACTGACATTGGGAAATCCATCATTTTAATTTTTGTGTAGTTTTCCCTACATAGATTTTTGGATAGGTGCATTTGGCTATACATATAAGTGCTCATACACACTATATGTATTTTGCGGTCCGCAAAAACGGATCCACAAAAATACGGATGACGTCCGTGTGCATTCCATATTTTGTGGAACAGAACAGCTGACCCCTAATAGAACAGTACTATCCTTGTCCGTAATGCGGACAATAATAGGACATGTTCTATTTTTTTTGCAGAACGGAAATATGGACATACGGAAATGGAATGCACATGGAGTAACTTGTTTTTTTTTTTTTGCAGGCCCATTGAAATGAATGGTTCCATATATGGTCCGCAAAAAATGGAACGGACACAGAAAGAAAATGTGTTCGTGTGCATGAGGCCTAACCCCAGTGCTTTGACAATTAGTGAATTCTTTGATTGGCTAAGCTGCCCAGTGCCTCCACTCCGCTCCCCTGCAACGCTTGTTGTGCTGCCTAGTTTCAGCTGGGCCTACCTTCCACCATCATGGGCCCCGCCTCCTCGTACGTCACGGGCCGTGCCTGCGCTCTCTATATACAGCATCCCTACGCAGCGCAGGCTGCACCGCCAGTGAGGTTCCCCGCCGCCCGCCCAAAATGAAGTCTGCAGAACACGGCAGCGGGTTTATAGTGTGTCCAGCAGGCAGCCCAGTGATTAGGGAATCAGAAGCTGCTTCCTGAGAGCAAGACAGACAGAGGCAGTGGACTTCACCTTCAGGCTCTCTGTCTCAGGCTAGTCCACACTCTATAGGTTACTGTTAAAAAAAATAATTCTGCACATTTTATTCCCTTCTCCCTTGGAAAGTACAACTCCCAACATGCCTTGTCAGATGCAAACCTTCAGGACCTGTTGGGAGTTGTAGTTTTCCTTTCTGCAACTTGCTGTAATTTTATGTTGCAATTACGATGTGAGCACAGGTCTTGTATTCTCACCCGCTGCCCGCAACATCAATTGCGAATACCAAACTAGAAACTACTGTATAGAAGCATGAATCGCAGCAGTTTCACAATCTACCATTCCCCTATGCCGGTTTTCTGGCATCAAAAACTGGTCAATTCCACATTCAGGCCATGCTCGAGGCCTTTGTGCCCTGCTTGCGTTCTGGCTTTCCGTTATAGGTTCCATTTATAATGGAATGCCCAGACAGAATGAAAAACGGAAACCTTTAGAGGCATTCCGATTTGATCCGTCACAATAGAAGTCTATGGGCAAGCATAATGGATCTGTCTGGTTTGCGTTATGCAGGACGGAAAACAAAGTACTGTCGACAGGATCCATTATGCTTGCCCATAGACTTCTATTGTGACGGATCAAAACGGAATCCCTCTTAAAGTCTTCGTTTTTTTTTTTCTGTCTTGGCATTCTGTTATAAACAGAACCTATAGCGGAATGCCAAAACTCAAGTGTGAACCCGCCCTTAAAGGGTTTCTGTCACCGCAATTATCCCTATTAAATTGTCTGACATTATCCATGTGCAAAGGTGAGCAGAATCTAACTCTGCTATTCTTTCTTTTATGTATGCCCCCGTTACTGCGCAATTTTTACATATGTGATATACAAATTAGCCTCTAGGAGCAGGGTGGTGTTACTCCTGCTCCTAGAGCCTCCATTCTCCCACCTCATTCCACGCCCTGGCAGTGTTGATTGACAGGGCCAGGCCAGCATTCGTTTCCTCCTGCCGGCCCTGTTAATCAACTCTGAAAAGTACTGACCCATAGAATGAAGGGAACAGGTCAGTTCTATATCATAGGGAACGCTGTAAAAACAAAACCTATAAAACTATATAAATGTGGTATCACTGTAATCGTACTGACCCAGAGAATAAAGAGAACAGGTCAGTTTTATCTCATAAGGAACGTGGTAAAAACAAACCCCAATAAACTATATAAATGTGATATCACTGTAATTGCACATGACCCTATTTTGGATCTGTATCATACATGGATCCACCATGATAGCAAAGACAGAAAAAAATAACTGTTAGCCTAAAGTAAAGCAAATGTTTGTCGGCATCGCCACATGAAAAAGTTTAGTGGAGTGAATACGTCGTTCGCCAACACGTATTGACTTCTATAGGGTCAAGACACTTGAGAAAGACCCTATAGGGATGGTTACATGGTGACCTATTCACTCCGATACACTTTTCCATTTGAAGATGCTGGCACACACTTTTGCTTTACTTTGGATATTGTTTAGGATGGTTGAGGGAAAGGGTAGTTCATCAATGATAAGGAATTTCAATGTGTGAGTGCTATCCAAACTACTACTGACTGTAAATAACAGATAAATCATCAACTACAATGAGTTGCTTATTGATAAACACTTTGATATCATGCAGTGCACAATACCATTCTGTTTTGCACATTGTATTGTGTACTAAACTGCAAAGATTCATGTATGTAAGCCCAAAAAATGAACAAGTAATACTTCCGTTTATGGCAGCTGTAGGGTGGACCCCTAGAATGATTTCCACTGGTGGGCCCAAGGCCCCCTAGTCCAACACTGCATAGATATGTGACTATGGACAAGAACATTTGCAAGGTTCCTACCTCTGGGATAAGTAATAGTGGGTTCAAGAGTAAAAACATTTTTAGATCATTATCCATTCTTAGCACATGCCAATTTCTTTGCTTTTGATCAAAAGTTCCTAGATCCCCTAGTAATTCTCTGCGATTAGTAGCCTGTACCCTGGCATAAGCTTTGTGTAAGATTTTCTTCCGATAACCTCTAAGGTGGTCATGTATTATTGTTTCTATGCCACTTTTTGGTGTTCTTTTGTTGTGGAGATTTTGCAGCAAAATCTGCAACTTTTTCCTGCTCATGACATTTTTCCAAGGTGGTGGGAAAAGGGGGTGTGGGCGGGGAAAAAGGCGGGCCAGCTGGGCCATCTCATTCATCATTTTCCACGCCAGTTTATGGCGTGGAAAATGGTGTTAAACTACACCAGCAAGGAAGCTAATTTAGTTTAAACCAGGTTGCACGGCCAGCAGCGCCAAAGTAATGTAGTGGCTTGCACCACCAAAAAACTTTGGCGCATCTGCTGCCAGCGCAAGGGAGTCTAAATGGCTTATCTTAATAAATGACCCCCAAAGTCTGCGCAAATGCCTTTACACGTTGTCTTTGATATTAAGTTCCTTGACATGTGCAGCGGCACATATACACATTACTAACCAGCAGCTGCGAAAAGCAGGGATGATCTTCATGACACTGACCACACAGACAATGGATGCCCAATCCAACATCAGCGTTAGTGACTTTGAGCCTCCGGAGAGATGATTGGGAAGTGCCTATGAACTAGGAGTGTACATATGATGTAATGCTAACATGTCAGCAGTGGATTGGTTCTTATAAGTAGACATATATACATGTAATCTATATAAGTCCTAAACACAGCATCACATTGCCCATTACCCCCCAGGATGCCAAGGATCTGACGAAATGTGTTGAGGGGCAGTGAATGGTCAGTGTTTTTAATAAAGCACCAATTGGAAAAGGATCAATACTGATAGGGCACAAAAAATAGGAGTAAGGGCAATCATGGGAGTGCACACCCAGTGATGCCTATACCTGTTCAGGAAATATGGTGATAAATATATATATATATATATATATATATATATATATATAGAACACCCGTAATGCTGATCCATAACACTCAAATTGATGCTATGGATTTTCTTATATTTGGGCTGCCAATACTGATAAAAAAACAAAAATAATATTGTCATAGTACTGTATATAAAAATGATGATGCTCTACAGTACTTAAATGGGTTATCCCATGAATGATTTAAAAAATGTAAATCAGACATCATATAGTACATGAAACCCTCTTTCTAACAAAGCTAGAACCAGCCTTGTACCTCACATGGATCCAGAGATATCTCCATTAATTGCTCTGCTCAAGGGGAGTGTCTTTTCTGCTGCAGCTCAGGGGGCGTGTCCGTGCTATCCCTACACAACTCAGGAGGCAGTTGAATGATGAAACTGAGCATGTGCAGCCATCTCAATTAGCAGGACAAAGAAATAAGAAAAAGAACAAACAGCAGGTGGCGCTATACAGATATATTTTATTGAATAACTCGGTGGCTATACAAAATTTTTAATTATATGCAATTACAAAAGTATACAAATGGAGGAACTGGTTTTAAGACTGTAGAATATTTTCGTGGGACAACCCCTTTAAAGTGGTTATACAGGAAAAGATATTTATGACACATCCTTAGAGCTGGGCGATATAGCCCAAAAAAAAAAATCTCGATTTATTTATTTTTTTAAATTTTGGACGATTCACGATTTAAATCTCGATTTTCTTATGTTATTAAAAATATAAAAAAATAAATAAAAAAAGCCTACTGTGCCCCCATCAGACCTCACATCAGCCCACTGTGCCCCCACCAGACCTCACATCAGCCCACTATACCCCCATCAGACCTCAGATCAGCCCATTGTGCCCATCAGACCTCAGATCAGCCCATTATGCCCATCAGACCTCAGATCAGCCCATTATGCCCCATCAGACCCCACATCAGCCCACTGTGCCCCATCAGACCCCACATCAGCCCATTGTGCCCCATCAGACCCCACATCAGCCCATTATGCCCCATCAGACCCCACATCAGCCCATTGTGCCCCATCAGACCCCACATCAGCCCATTGTGCCCTCATCAGACCTCAGATCAGCCCACAGTAGTGCCCCCTTGAGACCTCAGATTAGCCCACAGCAGTGCCCCCTTGAAACCTCAGATTAGCCCACAGTAGTGAACCCCTCCAGCCCTCAGAACAGCCCACTAGGCCACCATAAGAATAAAATAAAAAAATCCCTTACCTGTCCTGCGCCGTGGCTCTGCTCCAGGTCCGGTGCTCCTCAGTCTTCTTCTCCCGGCGGTGCAGCGTCAGGTTGCAGCTGTAGGTGGTCAGGACAGTGCAGCGCGGCCCCGGAGAAGAAGAGGAGCGCCGGACACCGGAGCGGAGCCGCGGCGCAGGACAGGTGAGAGATTTTTTTTATTTTATCTGGTGGGCGCCATTTTAGGAAAATCGAGTTCACGATTTTCCTAAAAAATAAAATCGTGAGGCTTTCAATTGGCGAATTAATCAAATTAATTCGATTAATCGCCCAGCTCTATCCTCAGGATAGGTCATCAGTATCAGACACCCGGGACCCCCGCCGATCAGCTGTTAGAAGAGGCCTTGAGCACCCCAGCCTCTTCCTAGGCCAGTATATAATAGTCACATGGTCTAGTTGCAGCTCAGCCCCATTCAAGTCAATGGGAATGAGCTTCAATACCAAGCACTGCCAAAATACGATGTACGGCACTGTCCTTGTAAAGCTGCCGGAGCCTGCTTCGCTCACTAGAGCTTGGGTAAGTACAATGGCGCCCTGAAATGCACAATGATGTACAACCACTGTACACATGTACATACAGGCACATGCATTCATATACACACGCATATACATTTACACTGTGTGCAGAATTATTAGGCAAGTTGTATTTGAGAGGATTCTTTTTATTATTGAACAATAACTATGTTCTCAATCAACCCTAAAGACTCATAAATATCAAAGCTTAATATTTTTGGAAGTTGGAGTGTTTTTTTTTTTTTTACATTTGGCTTAGGAGGATATCTGTTTGTGCAGGTAACTATTACTGTGCAGAATTATTAGGCAACTTAATAAAAACCAAATATATACCCTTCTCACTTGTTTATTTTCACCAGGTAAACCAATATAACAACACAAAATTTAGAAATAAACATTTCTGACATTCAAAAACAAAAAAAATCTGTGACCAATAATGCCACCTTTCTTTACGATGACACTCAAAAGCCTTCCATCCATAGATTCTGTCAGTTACTTGATCTGTTTATGATCAACATTTCGTGCAGCAGCCACCACAGCCTCCCAGACACTGTTTCGAGAAGTGTACTGTTTTCCCTCCCTGTAGATCTCACATTTTATGAGGGACCACAGGTTCTCAATAGGGTTCAGATCAGGTGAACAAGGGGGCCATGTCATTATTTTTTCTTCTTTTAGACCTTTACTGGCCAGCCACGCTGTGGAGTATTTGGATGCATGTGATGGAGCATTGTCCTGCATGAAAATCATGTTTTTCTTGAATGATACCGACTTCTTCCTGTACCACTGCTTGAAGAAGGTGTCTTCCAGAAACTGGCAGTAGGTCTGGGAGTTGAGCTTGACTCCATCCTCAACCCGAAAAGGCCCCACAAGTTCATCTTTGATGATACCAGCCCATACCAGTACCCCACCTCCACCTTTCTGGTGTCTGAGTCGGAGTGGAGCTCTCTGCCCTTTAATGATCCAGCCTCGGGCCCATCCATCAAGAGTCACTCTCATTTCATCAGTCCACAAAAATCAGTCTTAAGATATTTCTTGGCCCAGTCTTGACGTCTTTTCTTATGTTTCTTGTTTAAAGGCGGTCGTTTTTCAGCCTTCCTTACCTTGGCCATGTCCCTGAGTATCGCACACCTTGTGCTTTTTGATACTCCAGTAACGTTGCAGCTCTGAAATATGGCAAAACTGGTGGCAAATGGCATCTTGGCAGCTTCACGCTTGATTTTCCTCAATTCATGGGCAGTTATTTTGCGCCTTTTTTTTAACACGCTTCTTGCGACCCTGTTGACTATTTGCCATGAAACGCTTGATTGTTCTGTGATCACGCTTCAAAAGTTTGGCAATTTCAAGACTGCTGCATAACTCTGCAAAACATCTCACAATTTTTGACTTTTCAGAGTCCGTCAAATCTCTCTTCTGACCCATTTTGCCAAAGGAAGGGAAGTTGCCTAATAATTAAGCACACCTTATATAGGGTGTTGATGTCATTAGACCACACCCCTCCTCATTACAGAGATGCACATCACCTGATTTACTTAATTGGTAGTTGGCTTTCAAGCCTATACAGCATGGAGTAGGACAATATGTATAAATAGGATGATGTGATCAAAATACTCATTTGCCTAATAATTCTGCACACAGTGTATATATATATACATACAGAAGCATGCACACATCTATATATACACTAGAACACAGGCAATCATATACACCACATACATTCGCACAAGGATGGACTCGGACAGAAATTCGTCCCTGGCATTTTAAATCATTCCAGCCCACCCCAAGATGAAAGTTTCACAGAAACACACCCGGGGTTGGAAATATCCCAGTCGGTGAAAGCATTCATGGGAATATGTCCTAGCTATTTGTGCATTTCTCTTATCTTATACAGTGCCTTGCAAAAGTATTTGGACCCCTGGAACTTTTCAACCTTTTGCCACATTTCAGGCTTCAAACTAAAAGATATCACATTTTACATTTTTGGTGAAGAATCAACAACAAGTGGGTCACAATTGTGAAGTGGAACGAAATTTATTGGATCATTTAAACTTTTTTTGTAATAATAAAACTGAAAAGTTGAGCGTGCAAAATGATTAGGCCCATTTACTTTCAGTTCAGAAAACTCACTCCAGAAGTTCATTGAGGATCTCTGAATCATCCAATGTTATCCTAAATGACTGATGAAGATAAAAAGAATCCACCTGTGTGTAATAAAGTCTCCGTATAAATGCACCTGCTCTGTGATAGTCTCATCATGAACACACCAGGCAGGTCCATGATACTGTTGTGGAGAAGTTTAAAGCCGGATTTGGATACCAAAAGATTTCCCAAGCTTTAAACATCCCAAGGAGCACTGTGCAAGCGATCATATTGAAATGGAAGGAGACCACTGCAAATGTACCAAGACCCGGCCGTTCCTCTAAACTTTCATCTCAAACAAGGAGAAGACTGATCAGAGATGCAGCCAAGAGGCCCATGATCACTCTGGATGAACTGCAGAGATCTATAGCTGAGGTGGGAGAGTCTGTCCATAGGACAACAATCAGTCGAACACTTCACAAATCTGGCCTTTATGGAAGAGTCGCAAGAAGAAAGCCATTTATCAAAGATATTCATAAAAAGTCTCGTTTACAGTTTGCCACAAGCCACCTGGGAGACACACCAAACATGTGGAAGATGGTGCTCTGGTCAGATGAAACCAAAATCCAACTTTCTGGAAACAATGCAAAACGATATGTTTGGCATAAAAGCAACACAGCTCATCACCCTGAACACAGCATCCCCACTGTCAAACATGGTGGTGGCAGCATCATGGTTTGGGCCTGCTTTTCATCAGCAGGGACAGGGAAGATGGTTAAAATTGATGGGAAGATGGATGGAGACAAATACAGGACCATTCTGGATGAAAATCTGTTAGACTCTGCAAAAGACCTGAGACTAGGACGGAGATTTATCTTCCAACAAGACAATGATCCCAAACATAAAGCAAACTGTACAATGGAATGGTTGAAAAATAAACGTATCCAGGTCTTAGAATGGCCAAGTCAAAGTCCAGATCTGAATCCAATTGAGAATATGTGGAAAGAGCTGAAAACTTCTGTTCACAAACGCTCTCCATCCAACCTCAAAGAGCTCGAGCTGTTTTGCAAGGAAGAATGGGCAAAAATTTCTGTCTCTAGATGTGCAAAACTGATAGAGACATACCCCAAGCGACTTGCAGCTGTAATCGCAGCAAAAGGTGGTGCAACAAAGTATTAATGCAAGGGGGCTGAATAATTTTGCACGCCCCACTTTTCAGTTTTATTATTACAAAAAAAAGTTTAAATGATCCAATTTAATGATCCAGATTTCGTTCCACTTCAGAATTGTGACCAACTTGTTGATTCTTCAACACAAATTTTAAAATGTTATATCTTTTTGTTTGAAGCCTGAAATGTGGCGAAAGGTTGAAAAGTTCCAGGGGGGCGAATACTTTCGCAAGCAGTGGCGTAACTACAACTAACTGGGCCCCACAGCAAATTTTTGAACGGGGCCCCCCCAGAAACTTCTTCGCAACCCACAACTCACATGCAATCCTCACTCTTGTGACTAGTCAAGATTGAGCTCTCCCAGACAAGGCCTGACAGCCGCTCCATCCGTTTCCTATAGTGTCCCTGTATATAATGTCATTGTATAATACTGTTGAGGGGGCCCTGACAATAAAATCAATTAGTCTCCCTCCTGAGGGGGCCCTTGTGGGTCTGGGCCCCAAAGCAGTTGCTTCCCCTGCTTCCCCTATAGCTACGCCCCTGTTCGCAAGGCACTGTACATGCTGATTGCTTGTTGTAGTCACATATTAGTTATTTTCCATAATATCTTTGGCACATTTATACAAGTCGATAGTTGGGAACAAAAGGAGTAATTTATTAAGTGGAAATACGCCTATATTAGGCGTAGAAAAAGGTCTAAATGTAAGACAGCTAGGAAGCTGTCTTACATTTAGAACTGGCGGAGGATCCGCTGAAGTTATGAATAGGCCTGCACCTCTTCATAACTTCAGCGGAACCACCGCCAGCTTAGGGGTTTATTAAGACCGGCGTCTAAAATGGCATTGGCAGTCTTAATAAAAGTGCCTCAATGTGTTTTTTGTTCTCAATCTGATTATCAAGGCTAAACAGATAGGTGAACTATATATATGATAAAATAGTTACATAATTAATACGGTTTAAAAAAAAAGACATAAGCCCATCATGTTCAACCAAGAGATTGGTAGGGATGTGAATTTTAGAAAAAGAGGAGTGAGAACAAGATTTCTATACATTTTCATAATCATTAATGTCATTTACTTTTAAGAATTCATCTAAGCTCTTTTTAAATCTGTCCACTGTTCCTGCTGTGACCACGTCCTGATGAAGTCTGTTCCACAAATTCACAGTTCTTACAGTAAAGAAGTCCTGACGCCTCTAGAGACTGAACTTTTTCTTCTCCAGACAGAGGTAGTGCCCCCTTGTTTTTTGAGGGGACTTTACATGGAACAGCTTTTTATTTTTTGTACACCCCATTTATATATTTTTATAGGTTTATCAAATCCCCCTTAGACCTCTCTTCTCAAGACTAAATGAACTTAATTTTTTAAAATCTTTCCTCATAAGACGCTCCATGTCCCTTATCAGTTTAGTTTCTCTCCTTTGTACTTTTTACAGCTCCAGGGCATCCTTTCTTTATGACACCGTGTGCTGTCCGCATTCGTTGCTCCGTGCCACGGCCCCGCAAAAAGAATAGAACATGTCCTTGCGGACAACAATAGGCATTTCTATGATATCCCCCGTAAGTGCGGTCCGCAAATTGCGGAAAGCACATGGGTCGGTATCAGTGTTTTGCGGATCCGCAAATACAACGTTCGGGTGAAAGAAGCCTGAATGACAGTATCCAGCTAGTCTTAGAAGCAGCTGATTGACACTGTTTGCTGTTTAATCTATGATCTACAGATACACCCAAGTGCTTCTCTACAAGTGACACTCTGTGTTACATCTCCTAGGACATATGATGCACATAGATTATTACTGCATAACTTCATATATGCATAACTTTAAATTTAACCACATTGAACTTCAGCTGCTAAATTGATGCCCAAACACTCAGAGGGGCTCATTTATGAAGCCAGGTATTTGCGATTTTGTGTTGCAAGACTTCAGTGAAGAACTTCGGCCTGCGATCAAATTTAAAAACAGGAATCCGAGGTACCAGCCGGTACCAAAGCCGACTTAAGATTCCTGTTTTAAAATGTTTTTAAGGTTGTAGAAATGAAGTTCTTCACCGAAGTCTTTGCCTCTGCACAGCACATACAATTTTAATGCTGTACGGAGTACAGCATTAATATGAAGTTGGGGAACGTGTCGACTTTGGATCTTGGATCAGAAGCGTGATTCTCTCACCCCTAATTACAATATCCATGTCTAGGCTGCAGAAAACATACAAATCACAGATGTTAATACATTTATGTGCAAATGCTACATCTTAGCTGTATATTAACTCCTTGAATACCGGTGATTGTTTTGTTTTTGCATTTTCATTTTTCTTCCCTGTCTTCACAGAGCCATAACTATTTTATTTTTCAGTTCACAAAGCTGTATGAGGGCTTGTTTTTTTGCAGGACAAGTTGTACTTTCTAATGCCACTATTAAATATGGCATACAATGTAGTGGAAAAAAATTCCAAATGGGGTGGAATTGTAAAAAAACCAAATGCTATTCTGTTACAGTTTTACAGGTTTTGTCCCTACAGCGTTCCCTAAGTGGCAAAACTGACCTGTGCCCTTCATTCTCTGGGTTAGTACAATTACAAAGAAATCACATTTGTGTAGATTTTTTTGTTTTAATACTGAAACTTTGTAACTTTGAGGGAAAAAAATGTTTTGTTTTTTTACATCACCACATTCTGACCCCAATAACTTTTTTAGAGTTATGTCTACCAAGCTGTGTGACTTTTTGATAACATTCTATTTTTTTTTTTTTTGCGGTAAGTAAAGCAATGAAAAAATGGCAAATTGGCCATTTTTTTCCTGTTACATCATTCGCTATATTCATAGTAACATAGTTTATAAGGCAGAAAAAAGACATCTGTCCATCCAGTTCAGCCTGTTTTCCTGCAAGTTGATCCAGAGGAAGGCAAACAACCCCTGTGAGGTAGAAACCAATTTTTCCCACTTTAGGGGAAAAAATTCCTTCCCGACTCCAATCAGGCAATCAGAATAACTCCTTGAATCAACAACCCATCTCTAGTAACTATAGCCTCCAGGAAAGCGAATTTACCGTCAGGTAAGTATTAAAATTCATTATTTCCTGGTAGTCCTTGGCAGCACAGTATGGGATCTGTAGCAGTGAAACAATAGGGGGGGTATTAATCCAATACGGAAGACATCAACACTTTCCTGCTCAGGGCTGCGCTATCTGGAATGTCCAGCCTGTAGTGTTTTATGAAGGTGTTAGGAGAGGACTAGGTTGCCGCTCTGCAAATTTCCTGAAGGGAAATGTTACCGGCTTCTGCCCAGGAGGCTGATGTAGACCTAGTAGAATGTGCCTTTAGACCTGAAGGTAGAGTGACTCCTTCCACAGAGTAGCATAACTCGATGGTGCCCTTGATCCAGCTGGCAATTGTCCTTTTTGAGGCTTTAAGTCCTCTAGATTTCCACTGTAGAGGATAAAGAGGTTTTCAGAGATCCTAAAAGGATTAACATGATCAATGTAGGTTAAGACCGCTCTTTTCACATCCAGGGGATGAAGAGATCCTTCATCAGATGGCCAGGAAGGGAGAACAATCTCCTGTTCTAGATTGGAGGTAGAGGAGATTTTTGGAAAGAAGCCGGGCAATGTTCTTAGGACAATGGAGTTACCCAAGTCCCTAAGGTATGGCTCTTTGCACGAGAACGCTTGGATTTCTCCAACTCTTCTTACTGAGGCGATGGCCACCAGAAAGGCTGTTTTTAGAGAGAGAAGCTTCACATCAGCAGATTGAAGAGGCTCAAAGGGAGCACCTTTCAAGCACTTCAAGACTAACTTCAGGTCCCAAGATGGAAGGGGATTTTTAACTGTAGGACGGATGTTTCTGACGCCTTTAAAGAATTGCATGACTCTGGGATGATTAGAAAATTTTCCTCCAAGAAATGAATTAATAGCGGTGAACTGCACTTTGAGCGTGCCTAGTTTAAGACCTTTGTCAAGCCCCGTCTGAAGGAATTCTAGGATAGCCTGAATAGAAGACTCTGATGAGAAGGCTCTAAACATTTGCCAATGCCTGGCATAGGCCTTTCTTGTGCTTTCCCTCTTGGAGTTGATCAGAGTTAAAATGACGCCATCTGAAAAACCGCTGTCTTTGAGGATCTCTAGTTCAGAAGCCACGCAGCCAGATTCAACTTCTCCAGATGTTGATGGAAGATCCCTCTCTGGGAAAGAAGGTCCGGCACCTTCAGAAGAATCCAGACCCTCCCTCGTGATAGAGTCAGAGCAAGGGAAAACCAGGCTCTGCGTGGCCAATGGGGTAGAATGGCAATTGTATGGACGTTCTCTTCTTTGATTTTTCTCAGACATCGCTGGACTAGAACTGGAGGCGGGAAGGCGTAAACAAACATCCCTTGCCATGAGATCGAGAGGCTGTCTACCACAAACGGATTGTGTAGAGGATTCATTGAGCAAAAACGAAGAATCTTTGCATTCTCCCTGGAGGCGAATACATCTATCTCTGGGGTACCAAATTTCTGGGTTATCTGGATGAATATTAGAGGTGACAGAGACCACTCGTTGGGAGAAAGAACATGTCTGCTGAGAGTATCGGCTTGAACATTCAGAGACCCCTTGATATGGACTGCGGTTAAGTCGTCCAAATTTTTCTCTGCCCAAGAAAATACGGCTTGGCATTCCCTTTGTAGTGAAGGACTCCTGGTACCTCCCTGCTTGTTGAGGTAGAAGACTGTAGGAATATTGTCCGACTGCACAAGGACATTCTTCCCTTTGAGAAGCTCTTGGAAATGAAGGAGAGAAAATCTGACTGCTCTGAGCTCTTTCCTGTTGGATGACATTCGTGTCTCCTCTAATGACCATGTCTTCTGGACCCAAGCTTCGCCTACATGGGCACCCCAGCCCGAATAAGAGGCATCCGTAGTGAGAATCACTTTGGGTGTCTGAGTCACTGGAAGCCCTTGTAGAAGGCGTTGGGGACACAACCACCACTTCAAGTGCCGACGAGTTTTTAGAGATATCTTCATTATCTGATCCAGACATTGAGGGTCTCGATTCCAGGCCGAAAGGATCTCTGATTGCAGAGAGCGGAAATGTGCTTTGGCCCATTTTACTGCATCCAGTGTAGAAGTGAGGTGACCCAAAATTCTCATCGCTTCCCTGATGGAGGATCTGGGACGTGATATTAACTTGAAGATTCCTCTCTTCAGTTTCAGAATCCTCTCTGGGGAAAGAGAAACTCTCATCTGAAGAGAATCGATGATAAAACCCAGAAACTGAATCCTCTGTACTGGGAGAAGGTGAGACTTGCTGTAATTGAGTAGAAAACCGTGTGACTGGAGAAGATCTGCTGTCAGAGATACATGCCTCGTCAGTTCTTCTGAAGACCTGGCTAGGATGAGCCAGTCGTCCAGATATGGGATGACATGAACACCTTGCATCCTTAGTACTGCAGACAAGACAATCGTCACTTTCGTGAACACCCTCGGGGCTTAACTTAGTCCGAAAGGTAGACAGGAGAATTGTAGGTGATGGGTGACATCTCCCACCTGGATGGCCAGTCTCAAATACTTCTGGTGGGCTTGTGCAATGGGCACATGAAGATACGCGTCCGTCATGTCCAAGGTCGCAAAGAAATCTCCTCTGTTGAGAAGGGGAAGTACAGACTTGATAGT
>ONZH01024588.1:0-181774 GCA_900303285.1 Rhinella marina
AAGTAACCAGCTCTTTAGTATTAATGGGCTGCTCTAAATTGCCGGCATGACGCCGCTTCAAATGGTTCCACAAAGCAGTGGTCCCAACATCTGTGGCTTTCCCACAGCTCAATTTCTGTTTACACAAATTACACGTGGCCATACTGCTATCCCCCGGCAGAGTGGTAAAATACTTCCACACACCCGACGTGCGCCCTCCACAGCTGGCCAAGCTTGTAGCCCTTGCACACTTATACCCTGGTGCCGGCCCCACTATATTTGGGGTCTCGCTAGTTGCCAGGGAAGCATTAGCCTTGGGCCTAACTCGCCTCTGCCCTCTGTTGCTGAAACTACTAGTACCACCCTCCTCCACTGAGCTCAAATCCTCCTCACCAGCCCGATCCGCTTCCCAGGTCCTCCGGTCTAACACATCAGATTCATCATCTGACTCCTCCACAACACATTTTTCGGAATGCAAATTAGGCTGTTCCCCACCAACAGACAATTCCGGGCAGTCCAAACTCTGACTGCCCTCCAAGAAATCCTCAGGGAGGCTGTCCTCTATAACCGCCGGATTATAAGGTGGGCTTCGGTGGCTTTTTTTTTTTGAAATTGCAGAAGGGACACCACTAGGAGGGAACACTGAAGCCCGAGAGGTGGCAGAAAATGACTGGGTTTGCTTGAGTGGAATGGTGGAGCAGGACGAGTCTGACCCCTGGCTACATATGGATACTGTATCAGCAGATGACAGCAGATCATCCGGCTGAGACTGAGATAAGCGTGCCATCCACTCCACTACCTCATCTACTTTCTCCTCCACTACAATTTTGCGCCTCGGTGGGTTAGCCTGGTGGAACAATGGCCAAGTATTGCGAATACTACTAGTAGTAGTAGTAGCCCTGTAGTAGCCCTGAACTGGCCCTGCAATTGCCCTGCAGTATCCCTGATATGTGTAATATGGATTCCCAGAGCTATTATATCAAATTTTCACAAAACAGGTCTCAGAACTTCACACACAGTGCTTCTGCTCGTCTCAGCAGTCGCAGCAGAAGTGATGCGTCACTGGCTTACCGAGCCTGAGCCAATCAGAGCGAGCCCTGCCCACTAGGTCAAGTGACCGCTTTCTTTCCAGGCTTTTGCGCACGATAAACGGACTAACAGTAAAAGTTCGCTAATGAATTGAATTTGTACGCAACAGCGTATACCGTAACTTATACGTAGCAATAGCGTATAATTTATAGGACAAACTACGTAGCGAATGTGTACAAAGCCGAAGCGAATCACCTAATATTCGGATTCGCTTCGCAGCTAAAAATTCCCAAGATTCGATACGAATCGATTCGCTCATCTCTAATTGCAGCCCTAATTTGTTTTGATTCAAAGGGATTGACAAGATGTACAGTGCCTTGCGAAAGTATTCGGCCCCCTGGAACTTTTCAACCTTTTGCAACATTTCAGGCTTCAAACAATAAGATATAACATTTTAAATTTTTGGTGAAGAATCAACAACAAGTGGGTCGCAATTGTGAAGTGGAATGAAATTTATTGGATTATTTAAACTTTTTTTGCAATAATAAAACTGAAAAGTGGGGCGTGCAAAATTATTCGGCCCACTTGCATTAATACTTTGTTGAGCCACCTTTTGCTGCGATTACAGCCACAAGTCGCTTGGGGTATGTCTCTATCAGTTTTGCACATCTAGCGTTTTGCACATCTAGAAATTCTTGCCCATTCTTCCTTGCAAAACAGCTCGAGCTCTTTGAGGTTGGATGGAGAGCGTTTGTGAACAGCAGTTTTCAGCTCTTTCCACATATTCTCAATTGGATTCAGGTCTGGACTTTGACTTGGCCATTCTAAGACCTGGATACATTTATTTTTGAATCATTCCATTGTAGATTTTGCTTTATGTTTGGGATCATTGTCTTGTTGGAAGATAAATCTCTGTTCTAGAAAATGTAAAGTGGTTTGGGTAGGCACTCTCTCATATGGGAATATATGCAACAGAGAAATTAATAAATAATAAATTTTATTGGTACTCAATTATAAAAATATATATAAAAAAAAATATGATGATGTACGTAAATAAGACAAAATGTAGTTAAAAATGCGCAAAAAAATAAAGGATGATGTAATAAATAAAATGGAAAATGGGATATGGCAATAAAAATAGGAAAATAATAAAAATAAAAATGAGAATAAGTGAATACGTAGCCCAGCGCTGGGAAAAAAGATTAAAAAGAGGGGTTAGTTAATGTCTGATTAAATGGCTGCAGTTGAGTCTTTCATACAAAAGAGTAGTTAGTAATCTAAACGGCCAGACTTGCTGGGTACATTACCCTCCTTTTTGGATGATGAATATCTCTGTTGCACCAGACGTTGCTATCCAGGTGGTGCGATGCGGCAGTTGCTGTCTCCCGCGATGCGCTGGGCTCTCTGTGTACAGCTTGTAGCGGGTGTTTCCTCCGGCGTTACTATGCCGCGTGCGGCTGTGGAGCGCGCCTTTTCTTAGTGTCGGCTTTCCACGTGGCGTCCCACGTGGATGCTGTTTGCCGTTTTGGATATGGGATCCCGATATAGTTGTTATTCAGAGGGTCCCAATATAATTGCGGTGTAGGTGCCGTTCTCTATGTTAATAGAGGTATTCTTTATAAAAGTGTTCTTTATAAAAGTAACATCCTCCGGTCAGATCATTAACACTGCTAGATGAGCCAGACGCGTTTCGGGGTTAATGCCCCTTCCTCAGTGGCTAGCAGTGATTTGAGTTTAATCCGGAGCTTTATAGAAAGGGTTAGTTATCAATTAAGTGTCAATTAAGCAGTGATATGGGATTGTAGGAAGATCCGACCAGGAGTAATCTTATGCTCACTTATATATTAGTGAGTTGTATATACTTATAATTAATATTAAATAATAGTATCACTAATAATGTAGATGTTTGCTGGTATTGACGTTAATATAATATAAAAATATAAAACAAATTGTTTTTTAAAATTGTAAAAATATAAAACAAATTGTTGATTCTTCACCCAAAATTTTAAATGTTTTTGTTTGAAGCCTGAAATGTGGCAAAAGGTTGAAAAGTTCCAGGGGACGAATACTTTAACAAGGCACTGTATGTAGGAACCAGAGGAGGTGACAAAGGAAAAGAACTGGCACAAATGGAAAGTAAGTCATAAGGATCGGACATTTATTAGTAATCCAATACTTCATGATTAAATATCTTCCTAAAAATAAGTATCTCATGATCTCATTTTTCCTTTTCCTATCTATATGGAGCTCATAGTCATCGCCTAATAACCAGGGGCACTCAGGAATCCAGGTCTTTAACTCTTGAGATATATATTCACGTATACCTCTCCAAAATTCTTTTATATATTTGCAGGCCCATAGCATGTGAGACAAATCAGCCCCTTCCATATCACATTTTGGGCATGCATCAGATGACCTATATCCAATCTTTTCCAAGAATT
Organism: Rhinella marina; assembly: GCA_900303285.1. Lineage (NCBI taxonomy): Eukaryota > Metazoa > Chordata > Amphibia > Anura > Bufonidae > Rhinella > Rhinella marina. The sequence continues at coordinate 3,450 of ONZH01024588.1, forward strand.
TTGGAGAGTAATATAATCCATGTATTATCTTAAATTGCATTATCTGATGATTTTTAGATCCAGAAACTTTCTTCACATTTTTATAAATTATATTCCAATGTACATTCTCTGTATTCCCCCAATACTTTCCCCAACAATTTTTGGACCTGGATTCCAGCGGCTCCGCCCATATTTTCACTATCTCTCCATAAATACTGGATATTTTACTTTTCCTTGGAGCTTTTCTCCTTAAAACATCTTCTATAAAACTAGATTCCTTTATCATAAAAAAACATCTTTATTAATAGTCTTATTATAAGCTTCTTTGACCTGTTTATATTCGAACCAGGCTTCCATGGGCAAACCATATTCTCCTGCAATTTTTGTCCAATCTTTCATCCCCACATTTGACATGATATCCTTTATCTTATTAATCCCATATTGCCTGAGTATCTTACATTCTTTAAATTTATAGATTTCTATTAAGTTTGTATTCCACCATAATTGGGCAAAATCGTAAAGTCGCTCATGGCCTTGGATCTTTTTAATATAGCTCCAAGCCTTCGTACATGTATCAAATATCCAGTTTTTTTTACACTTTCGCACTTTGTAACCTGATTCCAGTATTGCGGCAAAAGAGTCGAACCCCCCATTTTTGTATTCAACAAATCGCCACAAAAAAGGAATCCTATCCCAATCCATTATCCACTGTAGTTTTGAAGCTACAAAGTATAATTTAACATTTGGTAGAGATAGGCCTCCCATATTTTTTGGTTTACAGATTAACTCATATTTCATTCGAGCTCTTTTTCTCCCCCATATGAATTTATTAAAAAAGAAGTGTATCTTCCCAAACAATACCTCGGGTATCCATATTGGCGAAGCTGTCAGTATATATAAAATTTTGGGCATCATGACCGATTTCACCAACATTATTCTATCTGCATTTGATAAAGGAAAATGAGACCACCATTCTGATTTACTCCTCAAATGTTCTATAATCGGTTTTACATTTACTTTAAGACAATCTCCCAGATCACCAGATATCTTAACCCCCAAATAATCAAAGCAGTCTCCCTTTTTCAATACTCTCAGTTCACCCCATGTACCTTGCGGAGCCTCGCCCAAGGGCAATAACACGGACTTGGACCAATTAATTGCCAATCCAGAATAAGTCCCAAACTCCTCTATCAGGTTCATAATAACACTCAACTGATCATCTGGATTGCTAAAATATAATAATATATCGTCCACGTACATACATACCTTGTCCTCTCTCCTCCTTACTCCAAAGCCACACACCAAGCTCTCCGCCCTAAACAGCAAAGCTAAAGGCTCAATTGCCAAGGCAAAGAGCAGGGGGGAGAGAGGACAACCCTGCCACGTCCCTCTCTCTAACCTGAAGGGGGAGGACTCAATACCGTCAAGGGCCACTGTAGCACCTACATTCTCATAAAGCAATTTAACCATCCCAATATAAATATCTCCCACCCCAAAAGAGCGCATAACTGCCCAAAGGTAATCCCACTCCACCCTGTCAAATGCCTTCACCGCGTCAAGAGACAGGATGGAGTGGGATCCCACGCCTGCTCCTATCTGTATGTTAGCCCATGTTCTGAGAATATTAATGCTTGCCATTCTAGCTGGGATAAATCCCGATTGATCATTATGTATCAATCGACCAATTATCTTCATTAATCTGTTTGCCAAAATTCGAGCATAGATTTTAACATCTGTGCACAACAGAGAAATAGGTCTATACGAAGACACTTCTAAAGGGTCTTTCCCCGCTTTTAGTATCACTACAATTTTTGCTATCAACATAGACGGGGGTAAGCTACCAGTTTCCCCAGCGGCTCTAAACACCCTATCCAGTACTGGCTTCAATTGTTCTTTATATCGCTTATAGCTTTCTGGTGGTATTCCATCTCTTCCCGAGCCTTTACCCAATTTCAGTTTTTTAATCGCTTCCTCTATCTCCCATAATGCTATTAGTTTATCTAGCTGTAATCTTTCCTCTTCAGTCAATTTAGGAAATCTAATTCTATTCAGATATTTCTCAATTTCTGATTTAGACTTTAATAATTCAGTTTTATAAAGCCCTTTATAATAGTGAAAAAATGTATCCAAAACCTCAGCAGAGTTATTCCTAATGACCCCATCTACATCTTTTATTGCAAGAATTTTCTTCCTTATTTGTTCCAAGTCCAACATATTCATGACGAATTTGTTAGGTTTCCCTCCTTGCCAATAATTTTGTTTACCTCGGAAAAATAAAGTGTTTTTAGCCTTTTCGAGTAAACTATTACTAAACTGCCTAGGCAACGCCATCCATTCTATTTCATTTTCCTTATTTGGGTTTTCAATATATTTTAATTCTACAGTATTCAATTGTTTTTTCAACCGGTCTTCCCATAATTTAAACTCTTTTTTTTTTTCTTAATTCTATAGAACATATACCCTCGAAAAAAAGCCTTAAACGTCTCCCATACCACCGTGTCCTGCGTCGAACCCAAATTAAAAGAAAACTCTGTAATTATCCTCTTCACTGTTGAATCATCATTTAATATATTGAACCAATGGGGATTAATTTTAATCTCTCTAAAGATTTTTTGACTGGGATTTTTAATTTCAACCGTTAATAGGGTGTGATCTGAAACCCCTCTCTCATGGTATTTGATTTCCCCAATACCATTTGTGAATTGGTAGTTACATAAAACATTATTGATTCTTGATAAAGTACCACTACTTTTATTATGGCATGAGTATACTTTTGCTTCTGGGTTTCTTTCTCTCCACACATCACAGAATTGCATTTCTTTACAGAATCGAGCTAGGGGAGTAACTCCCCTGTTATTAGTCTTATTTCGTATTCTTAATCTGTCTAATTGTTCATCCATTACGCAATTCATATCCCCTGCAATTATAGTCATACACTCTTCATACTTATCACATTTACTCAAAATATCAATAAGCATCGGGGCAGAGTACGGCGGGGGCATATAAACAAAAATCAAAGTGATTACTATATTATTTAATTTACCGTGTAATATAATAAACCTTCCTTCCCCATATATTATCTTCTCTAATAACTCCCAATTTATGTTACGGTGAACAAATACACTTACCCCACGTGAATAACTTGAATAACAAGCATGGTATTTTTCTTTCCACCACCTTTTATGTGTCTTCCAAGTAGTATCATTAATCAAATGTGTTTCTAACAAGCAAACCATAGCAGGTAAATAATTCTGGACATTATTAAAAATTGCCATCCTTTTAAGCTTATCTTCCATTCCCCTAATGTTCCAAATTACCACTTTAGTGCTCATCCCCGATGCTTATAGAGAAAAAAAAAAAAAAAAAAAAGGGGAAAACCCCCTATTCCACCTCCTCTACCTCCCCCCACTTCTCCCTCCAGTCCAAGTCCCCCTCCCCCCCATACAACTCTACTAACAGCATTCCTGTTTGCAAGTTCCTAACCTGAGCAATCCTACCCCACTTGATGGCCGCTCCATACCTACTTAATCTTTATTACTTCTCTTTGTAGCCATGTAAGTCTAACCATTTGCAGGCCTCATCAGCTATATTAAAAAATATTGTTTTCTCGTCCGCTTCAACAAGAGCTTTGCCGGAAACAGGAGACCATACTTCAGATTATACAATTGTAATCATTTCTTAACCAGCGTGTATGAAGCTCTCCGCCTTTGCGTTTCCAGAGCATAGTCTGGAAATACCATCACTTTACTATTGTTCCACATCACATACCCCTTCTCCCTCGATTTCTTAACTATCGCCATCTTATCCTTATAGCACAACACTTTCGCGATAAAAGGTCTAGGATTACTGCCCACCGAGTACGGTTTCCCCGGTACCCTATGAGCTCTCTCAATGCTAAACAATGGAGATAACATCTCTGACCCAAGGTTTTCCTTAATCCATTCTTCAATGAATTTAGTTGGATATCCTTTCTCAACCCCCTCCGGGATCCCTACTATCCTTATATTGGATCTCCTAGCGCGATCTTCCTGCTCAATAATTTTATTCTCCATAACTTTTTTATCCTCTTTAAGTTGTTGCACGTCTAATTTCAATTTATCCACAGCTTCTTCTATTACCGTTGTTCTCTGTTCAACCTCAGTACATTTTGTTCTTATTTTCTGCACTTCATCTTTTATAAAAGAAACCTCTGTACCTATAGTCCCTATTTGTGATGATAATTGGGCTATAGCTTCATTACATTTCTGCATTTCTTGTAAAATATCTTTAAAGGGAACCTGTCATCTCCGAAACACCCCCTGAACTAGAGTAAGAGATGTATAGTGTAAGTGATGCTGAATCCGAATATGTAAGTTTTATCTTCATACTCACTTCCATTCTGACGCTGTGCCCTGACAAAGCTGCAGTAAAATGCACTCACTGGACTCTTCTTTGAGTCCTCTCCATTATGTGAGTGAGCACCGGAGTCCACTGAGTGCATTTTACTGCTGGTTTGTGGGAGCACAGCGTCAGAATGGAAGTGAGTATGAAGATAAAAATTATATCACCGGACTTGACATCACTTACACTATACAACGCTTACTCTAGTTCAGGGGGTGTTTCGGAGGTGACAGGTTCCCTTTAAGTACTTGTGGGTTATTTTCCACTCCCTTTTCCACTATACATTCTCCCTCACTTTTTTTTTTTACTATTCCCACCTTTAGCAGTCGACGTGGGGGGGGGGGGGGATACTAGAAACTTCTCAATTTTTTTTGTTTTTTTAGCAGGAGTAAGTGAGTTCCTAGTTTTCCCTTTCATACTGATAACTTTGCTATTCCCTTACTATTGAACCCCCCACAAGCACATCCAACCATAAAATACAACTGCAAGTAATTTTTACAGAGCAAAGACGCCGATAAATCTCCTGGCTTGAACTGACAAAATCAAGCCTGTGCCAGAGGGTGCAGATTAATGTACCGTATTTTTCGCCCTATAAGACGCACCGGCCCATAAGACGCACCTAGGTTTTAGAGGAGGGCAATCAGAAAAAAATATTTTTCATTTGACCTCAGGTCAGACCACCAATCAGACCCCTAATGTTTATCAGACCTCAGCTGACAGCCCCAATCAGACCCCCAATGTTAATAAGACCCCAATAAGACCTCAGACCAGACCCCAAATAAAAACTGCTCACATCCCAATGTGAATGACCACCAATCAGACCTCAGATAAGAGCCCCACTATAAATAAGACCCTCATTCGGACATCAGATCAGCCCCTATCCCTCTTATCAGCCCTGAGCCTCTTATATTAGCCCCCAGCCTCTCATCAGCCCACAGTCCTTTATCAACCCCCAGCCTCTCATTAGCCCCCAGCCTTTCATTAGCCCCCAGCCTCTAATGCCTCTTATCAGCCCCAAAGCCTCTTCTAATCCCCCAGCCTTTCATTAGCACCTAGTCCTTCATCAGCCCCCATTCTCTTATCAGCCCCAGACTTTCATTAACCCCCAGTCCTCCATCAGCCACAAGGCTCTCATCAGCCCCCATACCTCGTATACAGGAGCAGGAACAGTGTGGAGATGTAGAAGCGGAGCAGGCATGTGTGGCAGGAAAGCCTGCTCCGCCCCTCATCTGCCTGCTCCCGCGCTCCCAGCAACATTCCCCCTGAGAATCTGCTGGCCGGCCGATCAACTAGCACCAGACAGGGCTGGCCAGTCTCTGTTCCTACCACCCAGCACATGCCAATGCCGATCCCCAACAAGAGCGCTGCGCTGGGCTTTCCCTCTTCAGGTAACATGTCGGGTACATCGCAGGCTGCTGTTCCTATGCAGCGCAGCCTGCTATGTACCGATCATAGAAAATGCGCCGCGCCGCACCGCACATCGTATATTTCTTTTACATGTATTCACCCCATAAGACGCATTAGCGTTTTTCCCCTGTTTTAGGGGGAAAAAAAGTGCGTCTTATGGGGCGAAAAATACGGTATTCAAAAATTGAAATATTTTCTAGCCTTATCCATCTCTAAAGCAAGCATACTCCAGGTTTTGCGTTCATAATGGGCTAGTGCAGAAATACTGAGAACACGGACCAAGACAGTATATCACTTCAATAAATAGAAACCCCTGCAAACGCCTGCAACAAGATAAAGTTCTATATAATTCCACCCGGGGTTAGAGTATCTTCCAAGCAAATTACAGAGAGAGTTCCAGGATGAGTTCCAAAGTGAATAAGAAAAAGGAAGCGACACAAAATTCTGCAGTACGCAGTTCAACAGTAAATCAGGATATAACAACACTTATTGGTGTTGCAGACGGCCGAGTGTACCTCTATACACTTCTACCAAACAGATGATATCCTTTAATATGTCTATTTTCGCTTCATCCCCTTAATGAGGTTTAGAAACTGGGTGCTCTCACCACTCAGTTTCACCTCGGTCCCGGGGGGGGGCCTCCAGACATATACCGAAGAAATAATAGATAGCGCACTCCTTAACTTCAGACCGTTTCACCAGCAAGTGTGCCAGTTCCAGCAAGCTAGGAGATAACATCTCTATGCCCTTCTTCAGGAGAGCACACTGTTGCACCCCTTATCCATGGACACGGTCTCTCCACCATCCAGCCTCTCAAGGTAGCGTGTCTTACCACAATATTTAGGAGACGCGTCCACGCCAAACGCCGCGGTCTCTCACCACGCGGCAACTATCTCCGGTGATGTCCTCCACGAGTCCCTTCGACCTAAGGGTCTCATAAGTCCCCATGAGCTCTCACCTCGTGTACCGGGGGCAGCTGTGTCACGCTCCAGACGAAACACCTCGAGCTATCACCTCGAGGTGTTGAGAAGAGGGCAGCGTCGCGCTCCGATCACGTGACTCGACGCCACTCCCCCACAGCCGGGCCTCTCACACGCCAGCTACGCGGGCAATAGCGCACCACCGCACCTCCAGCAGCCACCCCGACTCGCCACACCGGCCCACAGGAAGGATCCACCACCAGTCGGCACACCTTCGCCTCCACAGGTAGGAGCGCTTGGCTGGGAAACACAGCTGATCAATACATCAGGCTACCAACGGCCATCGGTGTAGTCGAGCGCACCCAGTCACGCCCTACATGCTCCTCCTCCTCGAGCCACAACCATGTTTGACTTTAGGGATGGTGTGTTCAGGGTGATGAGCTGTGTTGCTTTTACGCTAAACATATCGTTTTGCATTGTTTCCAAAAAGTTCGATTTTGGTTTCATCTGACCAGAGCACCTTCTTCTACATGTTTGGTGTGTCCCCCAGGTGGCTTGTTGCAAACTGTAAACGGGACTTTTTATGGATATCTTTGAGAAATGGCTTTCTTCTTGCCACTCTTCCATAAAGGCCATATTTGTGAAGTGTTCGACTGATTGTTGTCCTATGGACAGACTCTGCCACCTCAGCTGTAGATCTCTGCAGTTCATCCAGAGTGATCATGGGCCTCTTGGCTGCATCTCTGATTAGTCTTCTCCTTGTTTGAGATGAAAGTTTAGAGGGAAGGCCGGGTCTTGGTAGATTTGCAGTGGTCTGATACTCCTTCCATTTCAATATGATCGCTTGCACAGTGCTCCTTGGGATGTTTAAAGCTTGGGAAATCTTTTGGTATCCAAATCCAACTTTAAACTTCTCCACAACAGGATCACGGACCTGCCTGGTGTGTTCCTTGGTCTTCATGATGCTCTGTGCTTTAAACAGAACCCTGAGACTATCACAGTGCAGGTGCATTCATACGGAGACTTGATTACACACAGGTGGATTCTATTTATCTTCACCAGTCATTTAAGACAACATTGGATCATTCAGAGATCCTCAATGAACTTCTGGAGTGAGTTTTCTGAACTGAAAGTAAATGGGCCGAATAATTTTGCACGGCCAACTTTTCAGTTTTATTATTACAAAAAAAGTTTAAATGATCCAATAAATTTCGTTCCACTTCACAATTGTGACCCACTTGTTGTTGATTCTTCACCCAAAATTTTAAATGTTATATCTTTTTGTTTGAAGCCTGAAATGTGGCAAAAGGTTGAAAAGTTCCAGGGGGCCAAATACTTTAACAAGGCACTGTATGTAGGAACCAGAGGAGGTGACAAAGGAAAAAAACTGGCACAAATGGAAAGTAAGTGGATCTTCAGGTTAGGGACTATGGCGCCGCGAGGTTTGAATGAAAGCTTGGGTTTTAGTGCCTTTTGTAATATGTGTAGTTACATTTATAATGGGATGTAATTTCCAGTTTTATTGTATTTTTTATGTATGGGTTTTTAATTGATTTTTCTTTTTGTCTTGTTTTGTCTTTTGTAAGTGAGAAGTCTTCACTGGAAAACATTGAGAAGAACTTTAGTGACCTGAAAAGAATTTTATTGGAAGAATTGTATACCTTTTTTTCGGGGTTTAATACTTTAAAAAAAAAATTTTGCAAACCTTTTTTTTTTTTTTTTTGTATCTGGTTGTATTTATTGGCCTTGTCACTTCAATTATTGTAATTTGAATAATGTATTTATATTTTTATATGGTTATTGATTGTTATATTTATTATACTTGAATTAAGGGAATTGGAATTATGCACTTGTTTTTTATCATGGCTATTAAATTTAGTGTTTGCACGGTCACTTTAATCATTGTAATTGGAATTATGTATTCATATTTTTTATCATGGTCATTGATTTTCAAATTTAGTATTTGCACTGTTATTTGAATTATTGTAAATGGTAATTATGCACATTTTTATTATGAATATTATAGATAGTTACAGTATTAGTCACATTTCAGTATTTTTCAGCACGCAGCACTTTATTATCTATATATTTTAATAGGTTTTCCACCCCGGCTTTCAATATATTTATTATACACTTGACGCACGGCCAGGTGCGCATGTCCGGTTGTGTGTCCGCGGCTCTTCCATCACTCCTCTAATATGGGCCAGGCGTCGGCAACTGGCAACGCATGCGTGTTGTGCTGTGTTGCCCTTCCCGGCACCGGCCTCGGGAAGGGCGGAAGTTGCGATCACGTGGTCGCACACAATTTGACAGGCGCCGCAAACTGGCCGTAATGTAATTAGGTCACATGTTTTCATCCAGTAGTATTATTGGTGGATTTTCTCTTAAAACCCTGCCTCCCTATTGCCCTGGCCTCTCCTCCTGACGAAGCTAAACACGCAAAAGGCGGTTGGGGGTTGTTCCATAGATGTTAGAATGCGCACATATACCTCCTTTTGTCAGTTAGTTATGGATGTTGATATTGCTGCCTTGTATTAGGATGCATTGCTAAGATGCTTTCAGCACCAGTAAGGACTTTTTGTATGGATTTCTAGTTGTGGAGTGTCACATAGGGTTGAGCGGTATACCGGTGGCATCGATATACCGCGGTATTAAGAAACAGCGATATGGCGATATCGCTGTTTCCTAATAACCGCGGTATTTTGTGACATCATCTGCGTTGACCACTTCTAAATCGGCGCCCCCCTACCCCTGCATACCACTCAATACAAATTGCTTTCAACAGCGGCAGCCCCCGGCATATCCTCACTCCTATGTTCATGGCTCCGCCCACCGACATCCGACACTGGAATCATACTGCACGAAAGAGGTGGCCGCGGGAAAAGTCTCTCCAGACTCCGGCTCCCTCCTCGCCACTTTGCCTGACTCCTGGCATGCAAAGAGTGTCCAGCCCAGAGGAAGAGGAGCGATAGACAATAAAACATAGAATAGAACCGGCCCGGGTCACGGAGGGTGTCATAAATAAAGGTGACATGTCTATGTCTTGTGCTGCCCTGGCCTGGTCCTTCCCTTCCTGCCTGCAAGCTGGAGTTAGTGTCAGCTCATTCATCTCTAACAGCAGGCATGAGGGAATAATGAGTCCCCCACACACAAGCCAGAAGACATTACTGCTTGGGGGCCACAAGACTTTATTATACTAAGGAGGGAGGGGCTTCAAAAATTGTCCATACAGTATAACGTCTCCTTGTGGCCCCCATACAGTATAACATCTCCTTGTAGCCTCTATACAGTATAATGTCTCCTTGTGGCCCCCATACAGTATAACATCTCCTTGTAGCCTCTATACAGTATAATGTCTCCTTGTGGCCCCCATACAGTATAACATCTCCTTGTGGCTTCCCCTATACAGTATAATGTCTCCTTGTGGCCCCCATACAGTATAACATCTCCTTGTGGCCCCCATACAGTATAACATCTCCTTGTGGCCTCCATACAGTATAACGTCTCCTTGTGGCCTCCATACAGTATAACGTCTCCTTGTGGCCCCCCATACAGTATAACGCCTCCTTGTGGCCTCCATACAGTATAACGCCTCCTTGTGGCCTCCATACAGTATAACGTCTCCTTGTGGCCTCCATACAGTATAATGTCTCCTTGTGGCCCCCATACAGTATAACGTCTCCTTGTGGCCCCCATACAGTATAACGTCTCCTTGTGGCCTCCATACAGTATAACGTCTCCTTGTGGCCTCCATACAGTATAACGTCTCCTTGTAGCCTCTATACAGTATAACGTCTCCTTGTGGCCTCTATACAGTATAACGTCTCCTTGTGGCCTCTATACAGTATAAATGTCTCCTTGTAGCCTCTATACAGTATAACGTCTCCTTGTAGCCTCTATAAAGGTGACATGTCTATGTCTTGTGCTGCCCTGGCCTGGTCCTTCCCTTCCTGCCTGCAAGCTGGAGTTAGTCTCCTTGTGGCCCCCATACAGTATAACATCTCCTTGTAGCCTCTATACAGTATAATGTAGGGTTGAGCGGTATACCGGTGGCATCGATATACCGCGGTATTAAGATACAGCGATATGGCGATATCGCTGTTTCCTAATAACCGCGGTATTTTGTGACATCATCTGCGTTGACCACTTCTAAATCGGCGCCCCCCTACCCCTGCATACCACTCAATACAAATTGCTTTCAACAGCGGCAGCCCCCGGCATATCCTCACTCCTATGTTCATGGCTCCGCCCACCGACATCCGACACTGGAATCATACTGCACGAGCGAGGTGGCCGCGGGAAAAAATCTCTCCAGACTTCGGCTCCCTCCTCGCCACTTTGCCTGACTCCTGGCATGCAAAGAGTGTCCAGCCCAGAGGAAGAGGAGCGATAGACAATAAAACATAGAATAGAACCGGCCCGGGTCACGGAGGGTGTCATAAATAAAGGTGACATGTCTATGTCTTGTGCTGCCCTGGCCTGGTCCTTCCCTTCCTGCCTGCAAGCTGGAGTTAGTGTCAGCTCATTCATCTCTAACAGCAGGCATGAGGGAATAATGAGTCCCCCACACACAAGCCAGAAGACATTACTGCTTGGGGGCCCCAAGACTATTATACTAAGGAGGGAGGGGCTTCAAAAATTGTCCATACAGTATAACGTCTCCTTGTGGCCCCCATACAGTATAACATCTCCTTGTGGCTTTCCCTATACAGTATAATGTCTCCTTGTGGCCCCCATACAGTATAACATCTCCTTGTGGCCCCCATACAGTATAACATCTCCTTGTGGCCTCCATACAGTATAACGTCTCCTTGTGGCCTCCATACAGTATAACATCTCCTTGTGGCCCCCATACAGTATAACGTCTCCTTGTGGCCTCCATACAGTATAACATCTCCTTGTGGCCTCCATACAGTATAACGTCTCCTTGTGGCCCCCATACAGTATAACGTCTCCTTGTGGCCCCCATACAGTATAACGTCTCCTTGTGGCCCCCATACAGTATAACGTCTCCTTGTGGCCTCTATACAGTATAACGTCTCCTTGTGGCCTCCATACAGTATAACGTCTCCTTGTGGCCCCCATACAGTATAACATCTCCTTGTGGCCCCCATACAGTATAACATCTCCTTGTGGCCCCCATACAGTATAACATCTCCTTGTGGCCTCCATACAGTATAACGTCTCCTTGTGGCCCCCATGCAGTATAACGTCTCCTTGTGGCCCCCATACAGTATAACGTCTCCTTGTGGCCCCTATACAGTATAACGTCTCCTTGTAGCCTCTATACAGTATAACGTCTCCTTGTAGCCTCTATACAGTATAACGTCTTCTTGTGGCCTCTATACCGTATAACGTCTCCTTGTGGCCTCTATACAGTATAATGTCTCCTTGTGGCCCCTATACAGTATAACGTCTCCTTGTAGCCTCTATACAGTATAATGTCTCCTTGTAGCCTCTATACAGTATAACGTCTCCTTGTGGCCTCTATACAGTATAACGTCTCCTTGTGGCCCCCATACAGTATAATGTCTCCTTGTGGCCTCCATACAGTATAACATCTCCTTGTGGCCCCCATACAGTATAACATCTCCTTGTGGCCCCCATACAGTATAACGTCTCCTTGTGGCCCCCATACAGTATAACGTCTCCTGACCTTGACTCCAGGGGCGTAGCTATAGGGGGTGCAGAGGTAGCAGTCGCTACCGGGCCCAGGAGCCTGAGGGGCCCCAAAGACCCTTGTGCCACATAAGAAGACACCCAGTGCATGCTGGGAGGGCTCTGTCATACGTTTTTCACTGGGGCCCAGAATCTTCATGTTACACCTCTGACTGGAGGGAAGGGGTTAGGTCAACAATTTGGCATGGGGGATGTGCCTTTTCAATTTTTGCCTCAGGCTACAGGAGCAATACTGTATGTGCACCTCTGCCCCTTGCCACAAAGCACTGAGACAAGGGGGGCCCAAGCTGAACTCTTGCACCAGGGCCCATGAGCCTTTAGCTAAGCCCCTGCTTGACTCCATGCAGTATAACGTCTCTTTGTGGCCCACTGCCTGCCAGCATCCCAGCCCATGCAGTATATAATGTCTCCTCGTGGCCCCCATACACTGTAATATCTCCCTGTGGCCTCAAATGTTTTTCTTCTAAATGGATATTTATCGTGATATATATCGTTATCGTGATAAATTTCTTAATATCGTTATCGTGGGAATATTTTTGATATCGCCCAACCCTAGTGTCACATGGCGTTTTATTAGTTACTCCTACTTAATCATGTTATATATAATTGTATCTCATTTTAATCATGCATAATAAAGATCATAATTTTTAAAGGGAAAGTTTCTATACTCACCTTATTTGGATAATTGTTTTCAATATCTTGTTATGCCATTTAGGTTAAGTAATGCACCCGAAGTCTTCCAAAATTTGGTAAAGGATATATTCAGAGAATTTGTTGGGAGGTTTTTAGTGGTTTATTTGGATGATATTTTGATTTACTCCCCTGATTGGGAATAACAGTGTTGCATATTCTCAGTGAAAAGCAGTTATTTGCTAAGCTGTAAAAAAAAAATTTGGCTCTGGAGATACCTTTTCTTAGGTATCTTCTTACTCCAAACTCTTTTCAGATGGAGCCTACCAAGATTCAAGATATCAAGGATTGGTACAACCATCCTCCCTCAAGGCTCTACAATGTTTTCTTGGCTTCACAAATTATAACAAATTTATAAAGACTCCTCACTAATATGACCAGAAAAGGTGCAGATCTTCTTCGCTAGAAGTTGTAGCTTTTGAATTCTTGAAGAGGAGTTTAATGAAAGCTCCTGTTTTAGTGCAAACTGACCATAATAAACCATTTGTGTTACAGGTAGATGCTTATAAGGTGGGAGTATGAGCATTTCTCTCCCAGGGTACATCTTCTTTAACCTATCTTAGGCCTTTTTTTCTCTTAAATTTCCCCCCTTTGAGATGAATTATGATATTGGTAATCGGAAGCTCGTGACCATTAAGTGGGATTTTAAAGAGTGGCAAAACTTTTTGTAAGGGGCTCAACACCAGTTAGTGGTTCTCCCTGATTATAAGAATCGGACTTTTCTTGAATCTGCTAAACAATTAAATCCCAGAAAAGCTTGATTTTTTTTTTACCCATTTAAATTTTATCACTTATAGAGCTGGATCAAAGAATGTGAAGGTTTATGTTCTATCCAGAAGTTTCTATGCCAATCAGTCCCTGGATTCCAAGACTGAACCCATTTTGCCGGCAGGTATTGTTATTTTGCCTGTTTCCTCTGACTTGGCACCTGAGATCAGATCTAACCAAGAGCTAGCTCCTGAAAATCTACCTGAAGGTAAACTGTTTGTTCCTAGTCTGTTTTATACCTTTGTACCTGTCTTCTTGCTGAGATTCATGACTCAGTATTGAGTGGACATACGGGGATTGCTGGCACTAGGAGACTAGTATCCAGGTTTTGTTGGTGGCAGATTATGTCAATGGACATTTCTGCATATGTATCAGCTTGTGAGGTTTGTGCTACATAAGACACCCTGTATACATCCAGTTGGAGAGATGCGTCCTTTGTCTATTACCAAAAGGCCTTCTAGACTTCATTACTGATCTACCTAGGTCGCACAGAATAATAGTTGTTTGGGTAGTGCTGGACAATTTCAGGAAAATGTCTCACTTTGTTCCACTGAGCAAACTACAATCAGCCAAGGAATTGGCAGCAGATTTTATTGATCACATTGTTTGAATTCATGGGACTCCAGAAAATATTGTTTCGAGGAGTTCAATTTGTGTACAGGTTTTGGAGGTTGTTTGTTGGGTATTTCTCTTCCGTTTTCATCTGCATTTCACCCAGAAGCTAAAGATCAAACTAAAGGGTTAAACCAGGCATTGGAGCAATATTTCAGATGTTACATTTTGGATAATCAGCTAGACCAGGTATCTCATCTATCACTTGTTGATTTTTTCTATTAATAATCATATTAACAATTCTACTGGCACATCGTCGTTCTTTTGTAATTATGGGTTTCACCCATGTTGTGGTTCAATCTTAACCTCCATGTCTGATAACCCAGAAGTGAAAGTAGTCACTGGTAAACTGTGTACAGTCTGGGCTCAGGTTCAGTCGAACCTGAAGAATTCCCAGGAGGTACAAAAAACTGCCAATAGAAAAAAAATCTCTGTGGGTGAGTTTTGTGATAGGGGATAAAGTATGGCTCGCCACTAAAAACATTCATCTGAAGGTGCTTTCAGGAAAATTATCTCCTCGGTTTATTGGTCCAAAAAATAAATTGCGCAGATCACTCCATCCCGGGACCTCCTTATCCTATAGCGATAGATGGAAAAATGTTGTATGAACTTGCTAACATTTTGGATTTCAGAATAATCAATGAATGAAAGCGGTACAGTCCAGAGGAGAAATAGTGGATGTCAGCTAAATATATGCATGCTGGCAGACTAATAAAAAGGTTTCTGTATTGCACCCTGACAAACCTGCTCCTCTAAGATAGGTCATATGGCCCCTTGTAGAAAGGGGGGGGGGATTGTTATACCTGAGATGCTGCGGTCACAATCGTTAGCAGGCAGAGTTGTTGGCGTTCAGTCTCTATGGTAACTAGGCTGGGGCTCCAAGTACAGAAGCGCTGGACAATTAGAGGAAATGCATGCACATCCGTTGTGATGACCTCACATGGGTCACATGACGTCAGGAGTTCCAGGTGACTTTAGTGCAGCGTATTTAAACAATTGAATAAGTTCTTCTGGTTTAGATTTCATTTATTCTAGTGATTGCTAACTTCTTACTTGGATTTAAGACCCTGCTTGTACCTAATGATTTGGAACCTGACGTGAATTGGTTTTGACTCGGATTGTCTCTCCTGGTTTTGACCCTGTCCGCTTGTTACAGTTATGTTACAGCATGCTTTAAAAAGACCTGTAATGGTCGAAACGTTGGACTAAGTGGTGAATAAACAAGGATTATTGAAAAGACCTGGGAGTGCTTCAGTTTGCTTTGGATTTCGTGATATCTTGGGGGAATAACAGACTGATACCCAACACTGACGGCACCACCACAATATGGACTAAAAAGACCCATAAGTGCTGCTACAATTATACGCTTATGTTTGCAGGACGGAAAACATGACATCACTCTATATAAACAGAGTGGTACCAAATCAGAACCCCCTTCTCAGGGAAGTGGTAAGGATCCTGACATGGACATAACTGAACCTGACCCATGTGTCTACTCTACTTATTTGAGACTCCCTAAACATTGTTGCTGACCAACAGTGTGATGTTCTAACAGTTCGAGAATGGTCTCTGAATCCAGAGATCTTCAAGCAGATCACCAAAATGTGGGAAGTACCAGCGATTGATCTCAAGGTGACCAGGTTCCGTGCCAAAATGGAAACATACCTTTACCTTTTTCAGGAGGACAATCCCTTGGCAGCGGGCACACTGTCCATTCCTTGAAGATTCAGGCTGGCCTATGTTTTCCCTCTGGTTTCCTTGATACGTAGGGTACTGATGAAAATGAGGCAACACCAGGCCATGGTAAAGCTATCATGCCATTTGGCCCAAAGAAGTCATGGTTCCCAACTCTTTTAGATGAGTCGATAGTGTTGCTGAGACTAGTACAGATCACATATGTCTAGGCCATTCAACTCTACCAAGATCTGAAAAGATTCAGTCTAATGGTTGACCAGCCTCTATTACTAGTTAGAGGCCTCTCTGATACAGTCATGAAGACCTTGCCACACTCTGGTTTTCAATCCACCAAAACGTCATGTTTTCCTAACTCATTCAATAGAGTCAAGGGTATATCTGGAGTCTTCCCCCTTTGTAGATAGTGTGTGTCTAGAGAACTAATCTCTGCGAGGAGTTTCAACCAGACAGCCTCTATTAAAATAGAGAGGCCTCTTGGACATAGTCATGAAGACCTTGTCATAGCCAGGTCTCAAGCCACCTAAAATGTTTACACAAGGCTCAAGTACATTTATTCAGCTTGAATTCTACTCAATGATTAGATAGGTCCAAACCACAGACTATGAGCTTTGTAGGCTTCATGCAGGGAAAGGCCTAAAAAGTCTAAATTTAGGCCATTTCTATCCTTTGGGTTTATCCTTGTTACAAGAGTCCTTGATGAAAAGAGGTTTGCTAAACTTTGGCCTTCCGTGCTCATATGTGTTGAAATTGGTCTTAGCTTTAATCGTAGAAGGTTTAATTGCCCTTTGAACGTCTAGAAAAGATACCACATACATAATCTTAAAGGATTACATGTATTAACTCCTGGCCATGGCATCTGTTATGAGAAGAGTAGAGATCCTAGCCTTGTCATCAGTGGATCTGTACAGATTCCTCCCTGTAAACTGTAATCAGATCATCCCTTTCCAGCGTTTGTCCTGAACTTACCTCTAATGACGAGTGTAATTCCCTAGATTTGTTACCCTGAGTAGTTTATGGATGCCATTAGACTAACTTACTTTGTCCAGAACTCTGATCTACCAAATTTTTCTAGAGCCACCTCTGTCGACCTTTTGGGCAGCTGGGAACATGCACTGTATGTTGGAGTTCCTGTTCTCAAAGAAGACTGCTCTCAGGCAGTTAATTTTGAGTTCCCCCACACAAGAAAACCCTTCCTATGGGGATACTTCTTCTTACTCCCCCATTATTGTTCTGCAGTTAGGATGTAATGGAAGCTTTGATTTCTAACGTTAATCTATTTTCCCTTAATCCTAACAGTAGCACAAGCTTTCCATCCTAATGTTACTTCTTTATAACAAACACAGTGTGGAAGGGGCTAGATATCCTTATGTAGGCTCAGAGGTCTCTATTTAATTAGTGATTAATTTGATTAATTAGGAATTCCATCTGTCCTACTAGTCCACAGGAGCAGAAATACCTCCATTATTGTTCTGCTGTTAGGACTAAGGGAAAACAGATTGAAGGGTTATTCCCATCTTAGACAATGGGGGCATATCGCTAGGATATGCCCCCATTGTCTCATAGGTGCGGGTCCCACCTGTGAGCACCTATATCCAGAACGGAGCCGGGAAATGAACGGAGGGTGCACCGCTCATGCGCAGCCACCCTCCATTCATTCATTTCTATGGGGCCACCGAAAATAGCCGAGATTAGAAATCAATGTTTATGGGTGTCAGAATATGGTGATGCAAAGAATTTTTTTTAAGGTTTTATTTCAGAAAAGCAGTAAAGCATAATAGAAACTACAAAATGTAGTATAATCATAATCGTACTGACCTGCAGAATAAGGCTGTCATGTCATTTTTGGTGCACAGTGAATGCCGTAAAAAAGGAAACCCAAAAAATGATGGAGCAATTGAGGGGGGGAGGGGGTTTCAGCTATTTTCCACAAAGAATTTCTTTCCTGCTTTCCAAATCAAGATATGATAAATCTCTTAAATGGTGCCATTAAACAATACAACTTGGAAAAGTAAAAAAGATCTTGGAAATCAGAGAGGAAAAAACAAAAATTGGGCAAGTTAATTTTTCACTAAACTATTATTGCCACATCATTAAAAACACCCTATAAGCAAGCATGCTATAACCCATAAATTTTATGATCCATGAAAACTCCAAAGTCTTACTTCCATTCAAGCCCTTTTAGGCATGCGCCCTCTTGTGACACATATACAATATTGCTATTTTTTATGATAATTATATATATCTTTTTATTCTTCACTTTTTTAGCCTATTATTTGAAATAAGGACATAATAGTTCATTTTAGGGGTATGGCTACATGGGGCCGATTTTCAACAGTGGTAATTTGCTGTGTTTCCATAGCAGAAATTTTGATGTGGGATTGCTGTGGATTTTAGTTTGCGCATTGCAAAGAATCAAATCTATGGTTGCATGGATCCATCTGCAGTCATTTTATAGACCTATGTGAGGACAGCACAAAAGACTTGGCAAACAAGGGGGCATACCGTATGAAATATAGAGAATGGAAAAGAATTTCAACGAAGTCTATATTAGTAAGTGCCATATTATCATTTTACAAACATATTGGTCAACAGTAACCAGAAAGTGGCCAACCCCTTTAAAGGGTTTCTGTCACCAGATCTGGGCATATTAAACAGGATGACATTTGCAATGTGCAAATGTCACCTGATGCCCAATCTGGTATTAATTTTTATATTGGTGCCCCCGTTTTTGATAAAAAAGCACTTTTATTTTATGCTAATTAGGCTTACTAGGTGCAAGGGGCGGTTACCCTGCACCTAGTAAGCTCCGTTTGCCCACCTGCTGTCACGCCTTCCTTGTCTTGATTGACAGGGCCAGGCAGCTTGTTCGATCTTCTGCCGACCCTGTCCTTGCTTCAAATCCCGCGCCTGCGCCGTGCGGAATAAAATCGGCTAAGGCGCAGTGGGTGGCGCTGGCCGCCGGGCTCCCGGCTACCTCACTGCGCCTGCGCCAATGACGTCCGAGTACACCCGGCATCATCGTGCTTTTTTTTATCAAAAACGGGGGCATCAATATAAAAATTAATACCAGATTGGGCATCAGGTGACAGAAAACCCTTTAAGGACCAGGCCAATTTTAGTATTTTTGTTTTCTCCTTCAGATCTTCCTAGAGCCATAACTTTTCAATTTACATATACGTATGAGAGCTTATTTTTGGCGTCCAAGGCACAATTTAATTTACTGGTTCTTGTAAATGGTTGTTTTGGAAATATTCTGTCATATTTTGCAGGTCAGTATAATTACAGTTATTCAAAATGTATACTTTTTTATGTTTGAGTACTTTTAACCCCTTAATGACCTGATATTTTTTGTCAATCCATGTTTTAAGCACCCTTAATTTGTTTTTTTTTTTATTGGCATGGCTGTATAAGGCCCCTTTCACACGAGCGAGTGTTCCGCACGGGTGCAATGCGTGACGTGAACGCATAGCACCCGCACTGAATCCTGACTCATTCATTTCAATAGGTCTGTGCACATGAGCGTTTTATTTTTCATCAGTTCTGCGTTGCGTGAAAAACGCAGCATGTTCTATATTCTGCATTTTTCATGCAGCCCTGGTCCCATTGAAGTGAATGGGGCTTTAGTGAAAAACACATTGCATCCTGAAGCAAGTCCAGACGCAATGCATG
Source organism: Rhinella marina (assembly GCA_900303285.1). Lineage (NCBI taxonomy): Eukaryota > Metazoa > Chordata > Amphibia > Anura > Bufonidae > Rhinella > Rhinella marina. The sequence goes on from ONZH01024588.1 coordinate 23,249, forward strand.
TTTCACTGATGGTTGCTAAGAGATGTTGTTTGTAAACCTTCAATTTTTTATCACGCGAGTGAAAAACGCATCAAAACGAATTGCACCCGCGTGGAAACAACTGAACGCAATCGCAGACAAAACTGACTGAACTTGCTTGCAAAATGATGAGAGTTTCCCTGAACGCATCCTGAATGCATCCGGAGCCAATCCGTCACGCTCGTGTGAAAGCGGCCTTAGGCCTAGTTTATGCAAGAGAAATTGCTTTTTTGCTGCTATTTGAGAGTACATGTAAATTACTTTGCAATTTTTATGTGTTGCAATTACAGATAAAGCTAATTTTGACATTGCTTTACTTTATTGATTACACTGTATATATTTCACACTGAATAACCTGTTAATTGGTTAGGGCAACACCAGTATGCCCTAACAGCAGGATTACTATTACTTATGTACTACTAACTACCAGGATTCCCGGGATTTTGATACTGATGACCTATCCCCCAGACAATCAAGTTAAGTCCTCATGCACATGGCCGTTGCCGACCATGGCCGTCAAACAGCGGGTCCGCAATATGCAGGCACCGGCTTGAATGTGTCTGTAATCCAGACCTGTGGTGCGAAATGGAGGCCCGGGACCCCATGGAAGCACTACAGAGTTCTTCCGTCGTGTTTCTGTCCAAGCCTCCGCACCACAAAAAACAAAAACTTGTTCCATTTTTTTTTACGGTGCGAACAGATCATGGACACATTCAAGTTGAATGGGTCTGGATCTGTCACGGCTGCCGCATGGATAGGACCCATGCACTGCGGTCCCCAATGCACGGAACGGCCACACAACGCAACTAAACCCTCTCCAGCAGTTATTAGCATATATTAACTTGCTCTGACAGAGCAGGAGATTGTGATCTCTAACACAATTAAAGGTAAAGCCATGCTTCTGAGTCCTCATAACACTTTTACCTTTTGCTTAGGGTTTGTTCACACATCAGTTATTCGATCAGTTATTTCCATCAGTTATTGTGAGCCAAAACCAGGAGTGGAGGCTACACATAAGGTTCATTATAAGGTATAATGAAAAGAGCTGCACCTGTTCAGTGTTTTTGACCTGCACCTTGTTTTGGCTCACAATAACTGATCAAATAACTGAAGTGTGAGAGCTCAGTCCCATCATTCTTGTATGTACACTAGAGTTGAGCAAACATGCTCGTAACGAGCACTGTACTGCTTGGATCCCCTGCGCTCGCATGGGCGCAGGCATCCGGATCCGTCGGGTGAGGAGGACGGAAGCGGCTGCCTGCGCCCATGCGAGTGCAGGGGATCCAAGCAGTACAGTGCTCGTTACGAACATGTTTGCTCAACTCTAGTGTACACTTGTATGGGAGCGATTCTTTCCATTGAAATGAATGGGGCGATTAGGTGTAATTACACCTACTCACCACTACCCATGTTACGGCTAGCGTGTAAACAGTGAAGAGGAGGCAGATCTGATATTGATTACCTATCCTATATGGCCTATATATATATAACTTGGACAACCCCTTTAAAGCAGAGCTGACAGCTAGAAAATACTTGTATTTAATTCATATTGGTCTATTTATATATAAAGCAACTAAACCCTCTCCACAGAGTCCTGCAGGCCAACTACTAATAAGTCCATGAGCCATAGGGACCTTGTGACGTCAGAGTCACGTGACATTGAAAGCCCCCCCCAAAATCACCATGCGACTCACAGTAACCGCCATAATTAGGCCTTGAGATTATTATTCTTACATTATATTAATAATATTTATGTACACAGCACATGAGATGTAGACTTCACCTTTCTGCTACACCCAGGCGGCTGCATCAAACCCACATGACTTTAGCATCTCACGTGACCCTGTGACATCACACGATCCCTACGGCTCATGGAGCTTCGACAATACCCTACTTATTCATATTAACGACGCGCTTTGCCGTCACATGTCTACAATCTACTAATCCAAGCTCTCTTTGGTCTGCGTGCTGGGCTTGTGTACGGTAACAGCTTGTCTGTTATTGGCTTTGCGGATGGCAGTCGCTGACTGGCTGTACAGGAAGCAAGAGGCGGGGTTTAGTCAGGAAGTGTTTGCCTGGGCTGTCTGCACTCTGTTTCCGGTACCCAGAGAGGCTGAGCAGCTGGACGGCCCAGGGCCGGCTCGTACCGTTTACCTGGCAGGGAGGTAATGCGAGCGGCCATTTCCCTGTTATCAGGGTAGCACACCTGTACAGAAGCTTCGTCCATCCTCGCCTTGCTTTAGTACACTTGTCATGCAGCTTTACATCACGTCTCCCCGTGTGTTTACACTGCACACGAATCTCCTGCTCTCCATATATACACATTATACACCCGGGTGCGACATCACACGTCTTGTCTTTGTATTTCTAGCTATGTGTGCCACCACCAGTCCCAGCAGCATTGACCTGCATGATAATTCTGTATTAAAGCTGCACTGTGCAGAGAATATCTGCTTGGTTCTAATCAGTGTTGGACTCCTATGATCAGCTGGTCATGATGTGTCCTAGCAGTGTGCCATCACCTGCCAGTTATTTTATTACATTTATAGGTCCCTTAAAGGGCATCGGTCAGCAGTTCTGTACCTATGAAACTGGCTGACCTGTTACATGTGCACTTGGCAGCTGAAGGCATCTGTGTTGGTCCCGTGTCCATATGTGCCCGCATTGCTGAGAAAACAATGTTTTAATATATGCAAATGAGCCTCTAGGAGCAACTGGGGCGTTACCATTACACCTAGTGACTCTCTGCACTTTGATAGGGCTAGATAGTGAAAATGTCAGCTGTTTTTGCCAGGGAGTGGCTAGATCCGATTATACTCAGTGGGGTCTGGTGGGCAGGTGGCACTGGAGAAGTCTGGCAGGCTGAGCTGAAACTAGCCTTAGTATGTTCTATAACTTTGTACAAGGGTTTGACATTTTGTTCATTTGGCTCTTTCTTTTCTAGGAAAGTTGTTTAGAGATTTCAGTTTTGAAGATGGGGCCTCGACGGAAATCGGTAAAACCTTGCAGAATGAACGGCGGTGGTGTGGAAAATGGCAAATCCATTGATCCTAAGGATTACATGAATGAGCTGTCACATGAAGTGCTGTGTCATATATTTAAGTGAGTGCCTCTAAAGTCAACTCCTACTGGATTTCATGTTTTCCGTTCAATATGATTAATTAGCTTGTTTTTGTGTGTGATCCAGTATGGTAAATGGGATCTGTAGGGATGTGTCCATCATACCTGTCATGGCCCTGTTAAAGGGAATGTGTCATCAGAAAATGACCTACTGTTTTAATTACCTTTATATGTTTAACATATTTTTAAAGACTTTTTGATGTTATTTTTAATTTTTCATGTCACTTTTTATATTTAAACAAAAACCATAATCCCGCAGTTTTCGCGCTGGCCACTAAGCCTAATAATAGCTGCTACTTCTTAGTCTGTATAGATCGCTTTACTGCAGTTACCTGCTTATCTGTCATTCTAATCCTGTCTGGAATGATGTCACCTCTGTGTATAGATAAGCCAGGATCTTCCATTCACAGTAGGTGATTGTCAGAAGTTATCTATTCTTTCATTGTACAATCGCCTCTGCACAGGTCATAGAGCATGCCTAGAAAACTCTCCTATAGAAGTCAGAGGTCCCTTGTGGCTATGGCCCGTGAGGATGCAGTAAAGCAATTTTCTTAAAGGGGTTGTCTGGGCTTTTAATATTGATGACCTATCCTCAGGATAGGTCATCATATCAGATCGGTGGGGGTCCGGCACCCAGCAATCCTGGAGATCAGCTGTATGAAGAGATGCAGTGTGCATGTGCCGTCTCACTTCCTGTTCAGCGCTGCTGTCTATGGCAATGACCATAGACAGCAGCAGTGGACAGGAAGAGAAAAGGGAGGCGGCACTGGGTGCGCTGTCTCCTCATACAGCTGATCTCCAGGAGTGCCGGGTGTCGGACCCCCACCAATCTAATATGGATGACCTGTCCTTTAATGCTTTTTAAATGCTGATAAGAACAGCTCAGACAAGATTGTCTCTCCCCATAATCATGTTCAAGAAATAGAATAAATCAGTAATCAGAAAATAAAAACTGTTTAGAAAAAAGGATATGTATATGGTTTTTAAATGGCAGTTAACATTTTTGGTGGCACATTTCCTTTCAGTAAAGAACTGGCCAGATTTCTGACCAATCATATGGCTGGTAAAATTGCTATGAGTCGGCTGTTTACACACAGATATTTTGTTTGGTAAAAACCAATGTTCATCTTTCCTGTCTGTTAAGATCATCCTAAAACAAAACCTTTCTACTCCCTGGAATGGAGACTTCATTCATCTGTGGTCAGCCTGCTTTTTGCATCCTTATGTCCGTTCCACAAAATGATAGAAAATTTCCTATACAAAATGCAGACCACGGATCCATTGAAGTATTTGGCCGCAATTTACAGCCTGCCAAATAAATATGGTTGTGTTGATGAGGCCCTACCAACTGTTGTTGCTGACTTGTGGTTAAACCACATGGCAGAGCAGTTTTTAAGGCCACTCCACAGCCACTACATGTGGCTTTACCCTCAAGGGGATCTGTACCAGTCGAAAGAGTTGCCATAGATCCACATTGAAATTAATACTTATTTATCCAGAGCCCAGTGGCAAAGAGGATCAACTGTATCACAGCCCTTTTGAGTGCTTTTCCAAAGGAGCAGTCAAAAATGAAAGGTGGAATCTGATTGGTTGCTATGGGCAACTAAGCCAGTTCTACTTTACACCAGTTTGATAAATGACCCCATGAGTCTTTAAAGGTCATACAGATGTGCTTTGTTTCTCTACACACGTGCTTAGACTTGAAATCTTACTATAGCCGTGGTCTATGAAATTTCAGCAACATATTCTGGGTTTTTTACTTGGTGTTCTGGTGCTCTTGAATATCTCCACCCGTTTCCTAACCTCTTTCAAAATGTTGTCCGAAAAATATTTATACATGAACGCAATATCATTCATTTCTAAATGTAACTAAGATGATGAGGATTTTATAGCATCTTGATCCACGCTCCCCTTATACTGCTCCGAATATTTTGGATAGGGATTACTCCTTCAATTTTCCTACAGCTTTGTGATTGATGGAAAGAGATAACCTATTGAAGCAGTATTAAATGCGTTGACCCATAACATTAAGCATCATATAATATTCCATAATATACTGTTAAGTAAAGCATTTAATAACACAATTTCTGTTTTTTGGGGGTAGATATCTGCCGCTGCAAGACATTATGTGCATGGAATGCTTGTCAAAGAAGCTGAAGGAAGCAGTGACTCTGTACCTCCGTGTTGTCAAAATGGTTGACCTCTGTGCTGGACGCTGGTGGGAGTATATGCCAACAGGTGAGCTGCAAATACATTCATATTTATTGTTCTTGTGGCCAAAAACAAGAATACATATAAAACAAGCCATTAGGTAGTAAATGTAAAAATCATGTATAATACATTTTCATGTCTCTTAAAGGCTATGTACACCTCTGAGGGGATTTTCTTATTATTGCATTGTACTCATTTTGAGCTAAAATCATTTTTTCAATTGGTCTTCATTTTGAACACTTTTCTCTGTTCAGCCTTGAGATTCTCTAGTAACCTTCTGTCTTTTTTCACGCTCCTCATCTTATCTCTGACCTTATAAACAGTCATTATAGCTCAGATCTTACTGATAAGAATGTGGCTGAAATAAGTATGACCTTTTAGTAAACTACTGATAAGGATTATTAGATGGCACAGCTAGACAAACTGTTAACCCTTTGTGACAGAATGGCTGAATATTTTTAATAAAGGCCAACTCACACAATAATATTTAATCCAAAATGAGTAAAATGCAGTCATTAAAAAAAAAATTGCCCCCGAAGGTGCAAATAGCCTTTAGCTAGCTGCTCTTGCGCAGTATTTTCAGAAGGTGATGTTAAGGCCCCATTCACACGACCGTATGAATGGGGCCGTATCTATCCGCAAAATTGCGGGAATAGTTGCGGCCCCATTCACCTCTATGGGGCCGGGAGCCGCGGCACGGAGCTAGCTCAGTGCTGCGGCTCTTTTGAAGCATGTCCTATACTTGTCCGTGCGCACGGACAAGTATAGGCATTTTCAATGGGGCCGCACGGCATGTGTTCCGAGCGCTGCAGAACACACGCCAGGCGGTCCGCAGTAATGCGGGCCCGCAAATATACGTTCGTGTGAATGAACCCTAATAAAAAGGATTTTGGGCAGGACATTACCTCTAGTTGTAAGACTAAAGCTCCTGTGTTTGGGCAGGACATTTCCTCTAGTGGTAAGGGTTCAGCTTCAGTATTTGGGCAGGACATTACTTCTAGTAGTAACTATTCAGCTCCTGACATTACCTCTCGTGGTAACGATTCAGCTCCAGTGTTTGGGCAGGACATTACCTCTAGTTGTAAGGCTTCAGCTCCTGTGTTTGGGCAGGACATTACCTCTAGTTGTAAGGCTTCAGCTCCTGTGTTTGGGCAGGACATTACCTCTAGTTGTAAGGCTTCAGCTCCTGTGTTTGGGCAGGACATTACCTCTAGTTGTAATGGTTCAGCTCTTGTGTTTGGGCAGGACATTACCTCTAGTTGTAATGGTTCAGCTCCTGTGTTTGGGCAGGACATTACCTCTAATTGTAAGGCTTCAGCTCCTGTTTTTGGGCAGGACATTACCTCTAGTTGTAAGGCTTCAGCTCCTGTGTTTGGGCAGGACATTACCTCTAGTGGTAACAGTTCAGCTCCTGTGTTTGGGCAGGATATTACCTCTAGTTGTAAGGCTTAGCTCCTGTGTTTGGGCTGGACATTACCTCTAGTGGTAACAGTTCAGCTCCTGTGTTTGGACAGGACATTACCTCTAGTGGCAACATTTCAGCTCCTGTGTTTGGGCAGGATATTACCTCTAGTTGTAAGGCTTCAGCTCCAGTGTTTGGGCAGGACATTACCTCTAGTTGTAATGGTTCAGCTCCTGTATTTGGGCAGGGCATTACCTCTAGTTGTAAGGCTTCAGCTCCTGTGTTTGGGCAGGACATTACCTCTAGTGGTAACAGTTCAGCTCCTGTGTTTGGGCAGGATATTACCTCCAGTTGTAAGGCTTCAGCTCCTGTGTTTGGGCAGGATATTACCTCTAGTTGTAAGGCTTCAGCTCCTGTGTTTGGGCAGGACATTACCTCTAGTGGTAACAGTTCAGCTCCTGTGTTTGGGCAGGATATTACCTCTAGTTGTAAGGCGTCAGCTCCTGTGTTTGGGCAGGACATTACCTCTAGTGGTAACAGTTCAGCTCCTGTGTTTGGGCAGGATATTACCTTTAGTTGTAAGGCTTCAATTTCTGTGTTTGGGCAGGACATTACCTCTAGTTGTAAGGCTTAGCTCCTGTGTTTGGGCTGGACATTACCTCTAGTTGTAAGGCTTCAGCTCCTGTGTTTGGACAGGACATTACCTCTAGTGGTAACAGTTCAGCTCCTGTGTTTGGACAGGACATTACCTCTAGTGGCAACATTTCAGCTCCTGTCTTTGGGCAGGATATTACCTCTAGTTGTAAGGCTTCAGCTCCAGTGTTTGGGCAGGACATTACCTCTAGTTGTAATGGTTCAGCTCCTGTATTTGGGCAGGGCATTACCTCTAGTTGTAAGGCTTCAGCTCCTGTGTTTGGGCAGGACATTACCTCTAGTGGTAACAGTTCAGCTCCTGTGTTTGGGCAGGATATTACCTCCAGTTGTAAGGCTTCAGCTCCTGTGTTTGGGCAGGATATTACCTCTAGTTGTAAGGCTTCAGCTCCTGTGTTTGGGCAGGACATTACCTCTAGTGGTAACAGTTCAGCTCCTGTGTTTGGGCAGGACATTACCTCTAGTTTTAAGGCTTCAGCTCCTGTGTTTGGGCAGGATATTACCTCTAGTTGTAAGGCTTCAGCTCCTGTGTTTGGGCAGGATATTACATCTAGTTGTAAGGCTTCAGCTCCTGTGTTTGGGCTGGACATTACCGCTAGTGGTATCAGTTCAGCTCCTGTGTTTGGGCAGGATATTACCTCTAGTTGTAAGGCTTCAATTTCTGTGTTTGGGCAGGACATTACCTCTAGTTGTAAGGCTTCAGCTCCTTTGTTTGGGCAGGACATTACCGCTAGTGGTAACAGTTCAGCTCCTGTGTTTGGGCAGGATATTACCTCTAGTTGTAAGGCTTCAATTTCTGTGTTTGGGCAGGATATTACCTCTAGTTGTAAGGCTTCAGCTCCTGTGTTTGGGCAGGATATTACATCTAGTTGTAAGGCTTCAGCTCCTGTGTTTGGGCAGGATATTACCTCTAGTTGTAAGGCTTCAATTTCTGTGTTTGGGCAGGATATTACCTCTAGTTGTAAGGCTTCAGCTCCTGTGTTTGGGCAGGATATTACATCTAGTTGTAAGGCTTCAGCTCCTGTGTTTGGGCTGGACATTACCTCTAGTTTTAAGGCTTCAGCTCCTGTGTTTGGACAGGACATTACCTCTAGTGGTAACAGTTCAGCTCCAGTGTTTGGACAGGACATTACCTCTAGTTGTAAGGCTTCAGCTCCTTTGTTTGGGCAGGACATTACCTCTAGTGGTAACATTTCAGCTCCTGTGTTTGGGCAGGACATTACCTCTATTTGTAAGGCTTCAGCTCCTGTGTTTGGGCTGGACATTACCTCTAGTTGTAAGGCTTCAGCTCCTGTGTTTGGGCAGGACATTACCTCTAGTTGTAACAGTTCAGCTCCAGTGTTTGGGCAGGACATTACCTCTAGTTGTAAAGCTTCAGCTCCTGTGTTTGGGCAGGACATTACCTCTAGTGGTAACAGTTCAGCTCCTGTGTTTGGGCAGGACATTACCTCTAGTTGTAAGGCTTCAGCTCTTGTGTTTGGGCAGGACATTAACTCTAGTGGTAACGATTCAGCTCCAGTGTTTGGGCAGGATATTACCTCTAGTTGTAAGGCTTCAGCTCCTGTGTTTGGGCAGGACATTACCTCTAGTGGTAACAGTTCAGCTCCTGTGTTTGGGCAGGACATTACCTCTAGTGGCAACATTTCAGCTCCTGTCTTTGGGCAGGATATTACCTCTAGTTGTAAGGCTTCAGCTCCTGTGTTTGGGCAGGACATTACCTCTAGTGCTAACAGTTCAGCTCCTGTGTTTGGGCAGGATATTACCTCTAGTTGTAAGGCGTCAGCTCCTGTGTTTGGCCAGGACATTACCTCTAGTGGTAACAGTTCAACTCCTGTGTTTGGGCAGGATATTACCTTTAGTTGTAAGGCTTCAATTTCTGTGTTTGGGCAGGACATTACCTCTAGTTGTAAGGCTTAGCTCCTGTGTTTGGGCTGGACATTACCTCTAGTTGTAAGGCTTCAGCTCCTGTGTTTGGACAGGACATTACCTCTAGTGGTAACAGTTCAGCTCCTGTGTTTGGACAGGACATTACCTCTAGTGGCAACATTTCAGCTCCTGTCTTTGGGCAGGATATTACCTCTAGTTGTAAGGCTTCAGCTCCAGTGTTTGGGCAGGACATTACCTCTAGTTGTAATGGTTCAGCTCCTGTATTTGGGCAGGGCATTACCTCTAGTTGTAAGGCTTCAGCTCCTTTGTTTGGGCAGGACATTACCGCTAGTGGTAACAGTTCAGCTCCTGTGTTTGGGCAGGATATTACCTCTAGTTGTAAGGCTTCAATTTCTGTGTTTGGGCAGGATATTACCTCTAGTTGTAAGGCTTCAGCTCCTGTGTTTGGGCAGGATATTACATCTAGTTGTAAGGCTTCAGCTCCTGTGTTTGGGCAGGATATTACATCTAGTTGTAAGGCTTCAGCTCCTGTGTTTGGGCTGGACATTACCTCTAGTTTTAAGGCTTCAGCTCCTGTGTTTGGACAGGACATTACCTCTAGTGGTAACAGTTCAGCTCCAGTGTTTGGACAGGACATTACCTCTAGTTGTAAGGCTTCAGCTCCTTTGTTTGGGCAGGACATTACCTCTAGTGGTAACATTTCAGCTCCTGTCTTTGGGCAGGATATTACCTCTAGTTGTAAGGCTTCAGCTCCTGTGTTTGGGCAGGACATTACCTCTAGTGCTAACAGTTCAGCTCCTGTGTTTGGGCAGGATATTACCTCTAGTTATAAGGCGTCAGCTCCTGTGTTTGGCCAGGACATTACCTCTAGTGGTAACAGTTCAGCTCCTGTGTTTGGGCAGGATATTACCTTTAGTTGTAAGGCTTCAATTTCTGTGTTTGGGCAGGACATTACCTCTAGTTGTAAGGCTTAGCTCCTGTGTTTGGTCTGGACATTACCTCTAGTTGTAAGGCTTCAGCTCCTGTGTTTGGACAGGACATTACCTCTAGTGGTAACAGTTCAGCTCCTGTGTTTGGACAGGACATTACCTCTAGTGGCAACATTTCAGCTCCTGTCTTTGGGCAGGATATTACCTCTAGTTGTAAGGCTTCAGCTCCAGTGTTTGGGCAGGACATTACCTCTAGTTGTAATGGTTCAGCTCCTGTATTTGGGCAGGGCATTACCTCTAGTTGTAAGGCTTCAGCTCCTGTGTTTGGGCAGGAAATTACCTCTAGTGGTAACAGTTCAGCTCCTGTGTTTGGGCAGGATATTACCTCCAGTTGTAAGGCTTAGCTCCTGTGTTTGGGCAGGATATTACCTCTAGTTGTAAGGCTTCAGCTCCTGTGTTTGGGCAGGATATTACCTCTAGTTGTAAGGCTTCAGCTCCTGTGTTTGGGCAGGACATTACCTCTAGTGGTAATAGTTCAGCTCCTGTGTTTGGGCAGGATATTACCTCTAGTTGTAAGGCTTCAATTTCTGTGTTTGGGCAGGATATTACATCTAGTTGTAAGGCTTCAGCTCCTGTGTTTGGGCAGGATATTACCTCTAGTTTTAAGGCTTCAGCTCCTGTGTTTGGGCAGGATATTACCTCTAGTTGTAAGGCTTCAGCTCCTGTGTTTGTGCAGGATATTACATCTAGTTGTAAGGCTTCAGCTCCTGTGTTTGGGCTGGACATTACCGCTAGTGGTAACAGTTCAGCTCCTGTGTTTGGGCAGGATATTACCTCTAGTTGTAAGGCTTCAATTTCTGTGTTTGGGCAGGACATTACCTCTAGTTGTAAGGCTTCAGCTCCTTTGTTTGGGCAGGACATTACCGCTAGTGGTAACAGTTCAGCTCTTGTGTTTGGGCAGGATATTACCTCTAGTTGTAAGGCTTCAATTTCTGTGTTTGGGCAGGACATTACCTCTAGTTTTAAGGCTTCAGCTCCTGTGTTTGGGCAGGATATTACCTCTAGTTGTAAGGCTTCAGCTCCTGTGTTTGGGCAGGATATTACATCTAGTTGTAAGGCTTCAGCTCCTGTGTTTGGGCTGGACATTACCTCTAGTTTTAAGGCTTCAGCTCCTGTGTTTGGACAGGACATTACCTCTAGTGGTAACAGTTCAGCTCCAGTGTTTGGACAGGACAATAACTCTAGTTGTAAGGCTTCAGCTCCTTTGTTTGGGCAGGACATTACCTCTAGTGGTAACATTTCAGCTCCTGTGTTTGGGCAGGACATTACCTCTATTTGTAAGGCTTCAGCTCCTGTGTTTGGGCTGGACATTACCTCTAGTTGTAAGGCTTCAGCTCCTGTGTTTGGGCAGGACATTACCTGTAGTTGTAACAGTTCAGCTCCAGTGTTTGGGCAGGACATTACCTCTAGTTGTAAAGCTTCAGCTCCTGTGTTTGGGCAGGACATTACCTCTAGTGGTAACAGTTCAGCTTCTGTGTTTGGGCAGGACATTACCTCTAGTTGTAAGGCTTCAGCTCTTGTGTTTGGGCAGGACATTAAAGGGGTTGTCTCATCTTGCCTAATGGGGGCATATCGCTAGGATATGCCCCCATTGTCTTGTAGGTGCAGGTCCCACCGCTGGGACCCGCACCTATATCGAGAACGGGGCCCCGAAAGCGAACGGGGGCGCACTGCGCATGCGCAGCCGCCTCCATTCATTTTCAATGTGGCCGGCGAAGATAGCCGAGCGCTGGCTCGGCTATTTCCGTCGGCTCCATAGAAATGAATAGGAGCGGTGGCCGCGCAAGCGCGGTGCGCTCCCATTCATTTCTATGGGGAGCCGGCTTGGTGGTGGCCGGACCGGAGTCCTCCAGCCACCACCTTGCGGGGCCCCGTTCTCGATATAGGTGCGGGTCCCAACGGTGGGACCCGCACCTATAAGACAATGGGGGCATATCCTAGCGATATGCCCCCATTAGGCAAGATGAGACAACCCCTTTAACTCTAGTGGTAACGATTCAGCTCCAGTGTTTGGGCAGGATATTACCTCTAGTTGTAAGGCTTCAGCTCCTGTGTTTGGGCAGGACATTACCTCTAGTGGTAACAGTTCAGCTCCTGTGTTTGGGCAGGACATTACCTCTAGTGGCAACATTTCAGCTCCTGTCTTTGGGCAGGATATTACCTCTAGTTGTAAGGCTTCAGCTCCTGTGTTTGGGCAGGACATTACCTCTAGTGCTAACAGTTCAGCTCCTGTGTTTGGGCAGGATATTACCTCTAGTTGTAAGGCGTCAGCTCCTGTGTTTGGGCAGGACATTACCTCTAGTGGTAACAGTTCAGCTCCTGTGTTTGGGCAGGATATTACCTTTAGTTGTAAGGCTTCAATTTCTGTGTTTGGGCAGGACATTACCTCTAGTTGTAAGGCTTAGCTCCTGTGTTTGGGCTGGACATTACCTCTAGTTGTAAGGCTTCAGCTCCTGTGTTTGGACAGGACATTACCTCTAGTGGTAACAGTTCAGCTCCTGTGTTTGGACAGGACATTACCTCTAGTGGCAACATTTCAGCTCCTGTCTTTGGGCAGGATATTACCTCTAGTTGTAAGGCTTCTGCTCTTGTGTTTGGGCAGGACATTACCTCTAGTTGTAACAGTTCAGCTCCAGTGTTTGGGAAGGACATTACCTCTAGTTGTAAGGCTTCAGATCCTGTGTTTGGGCAGGACATTACCTCTAGTGGTAACAGTTCAGCTCCTGTGTTTGGGCAGGACATTACCTCTAGTTGTAAGGCTTCAGCTCTTGTGTTTGGGCAGGACATTAACTCTAGTGGTAACGATTCAGCTCCAGTGTTTGGGCAGGATATTACCTCTAGTTGTAAGGCTTCAGCTCCTGTGTTTGGGCAGGACATTACCTCTAGTGGTAACAGTTCAGCTACTGTGTTTGGGCAGGATATTACCTCTAGTTGTAATGGTTCAGCTCCTTTGTTTGGGCAGGACATTACCGCTAGTGGTAACAGTTCAGCTCCTGTGTTTGGGCAGGATATTACCTTTAGTTGTAAGGCTTCAATTTCTGTGTTTGGGCAGGACATTACCTCTAGTTGTAAGGCTTCAGCTCCTGTGTTTGGGCAGGATATTACCTCTAGTTGTAAGGCTTCAGCTCCTGTGTTTGGGCAGGATATTACCTCTAGTTGTAAGGCTTCAGCTCCTGTGTTTGGGCAGGATATTACATCTAGTTGTAAGGCTTCAGCTCCTGTGTTTGGGCTGGACATTACCTCTAGTTTTAAGGCTTTAGCTCCTGTGTTTGGACAGGACATTACCTCTAGTGGTAACAGTTCAGCTCCTGTGTTTGGGCAGGACATTACCTCTATTTGTAAGGCTTCAGCTCCTGTGTTTGGGCAGGACATTACCTCTATTTGTAAGGCTTCAGCTCCTGTGTTTGGGCAGGACATTACCTCTATTTGTAAGGCTTCAGCTCCTGTGTTTGGGCTGGACATTACCTCTATTTGTAAGGCTTCAGCTCCTGTGTTTGGGCTGGACATTACCTCTAGTTGTAAGGCTTCAGCTCCTGTGTTTGGGCTGGACATTACCTCTAGTTGTAAGGCTTCAGCTCCTGTGTTTGGGCAGGACATTACCTCTAGTTGTAACAGTTCAGCTCCAGTGTTTGGGCAGGACATTACCTCTAGTTGTAAGGCTTCAGCTCCTGTGTTTGGGCAGGACATTACCTCTAGTGGTAACAGTTCAGCTCCTGTGTTTGGGCAGGACATTACCTCTAGTGGTAACAGTTCAACTCCAGTGTTTGGGCAGGACATTACCTCTAGTGGCAACATTTCAGCTCCTGTGTTTGGGCAGGACATTACCTCTAGTGCTTACAGTTCAGCTCCAGTGTTTGGGCAGGACATTACCTCTAGTTGTAACGGTTCAGCTCCTGTGTTTGGGCAGGACATTACCTCTAGTGGTAACAGTTCAGCTCCTGTGTTTGGGCAGGGCATTACCTCTAGTTGTAAGGCTTCAGCTCCTGTGTTTGGGCAGGACATTACCTCTAGTGGTAACAGTTCAGCTCCTGTGTTTGGGCAGGATATTACCTCTAGTGGTAACAGTTCAGCTCCTGTGTTTGGGCAGGACATTACCTCTAGTGGTAACAGTTCAGCTCCTGTGTTTGGGCAGGATATTACCTCTAGTTGTAAGGCTTCAATTTCTGTGTTTGGGCAGGACATTACCTCTAGTTGTAAGGCTTCAGCTCCTGTGTTTGGGCAGGACATTACCTCTAGTTGTAAGGCTTCAGCTCCTGTGTTTGGGCAGGTCATTACCTCTAGTTGTAAGGCTTCAGCTCTTGTGTTTGGGTTGGACATTACCTCTAGTTGTAAGGCTTCAGCTCCTGTGTTTGGACAGGACATTACCTCTAGTGGTAACAGTTCAGCTCCAGTGTTTGGGCAGGATATTACCTCTAGTGGTAACAGTTCAGCTCCTGTGTTTGGGCAGGACATTACCTCTAGTGGTAACAGTTCAGCTCCAGTGTTTGGGCAGGATATTACCTCTAGTGGTAACAGTTCAGCTCCTGTGTTTGGGCAAGACATTACCTCTAGTTGTAAGGCTTCAGCTCCTGTGTTTGGACAGGTCTTTACCTCTAGTGGTAACAGTTTAGCTCGTGTATTTGGGCAAGACATTACCTCTAGTGGTAACAGTTCAGCTCCAGTGTTTGGGCAGGACATTACCTCTAGCTGTAAGGCTTCATCTCATGTGTTTGGGCAGGACATTACCTCTAGTTGTAAGGCTTTAGCTCCTGTTTTTGGGCAGGACATTACCTCTAGTTGTAAGGCTTAGCTCCTGTGTTTGGGCAAGACATTACCTCTAGTTGTAAGGCTTCAGCTCCTGTGTTTGGACAGGACTTTACCTCTAGTGGTAACAGTTTAGCTCGTGTGTTTGGGCAAGACATTACCTCTAGTGGTAACAGTTCAGCTCCAGTGTTTGGGCAGGACATTACCTCTAGCTGTAAGGCTTCATCTCATGTGTTTGGGCAGGACATTACCTCTAGTTGTAAGGCTTTAGCTCCTGTTTTTGGGCAGGACATTACCTCTAGTTGTAAGGCTTAGCTCCTGTGTTTGGGCAGGACATTACCTCTAGTTGTAAGGCTTCAGCTCCTGTGTTTGGGCAGGACATTACCTCTAGTGGTAACAGTTTAGATCCAGTGTTTGGGCAGGACATTAGAGATGAGCGAACGTGCTCGTAACGAGCACTGTACCGCTCGGCTCCCCTGCGCTCGCATGGGCGCAGGCAGCCGCTTCCGTCGGGTGAGGAGGACGGAAGCGGCTGCCTGCGCCCATGAGAGAGCAGGGGAGCCAAGCGGTACAGTGCTTGTTACGAGCACGTTCGGTCATCTCTAGTCATTACCTCTAGTGGTAAGGCTTAAGCTTCTGTTTTCGGACAGAGCATTTCCTCTAGTGGTAACCATTCAGCTTCAGTTTTTGGGCAAGGCATTACCTCTAGTTGTGAGGGTTCATTTATCCAATGTACTACCGCTGCCGTTCCGACATGGTTCACCACTATACTCCTTTTCTCAAAAGGGTAGAAAATGGCTAGGAATGATGCTCAGCCAGTCACTGTCTGCAGGGATGACCCACCTCTACCAGGGATTGATTCTCATGTCATGGGACAGTGCTTCGAATATGTTGGAATAACTCTTTAAAACAAAAAAAACAGCTGTCAACATTTATTTTTCCAAATCCACCATATATCAGAGAATGGTCCATAGACTGCATGCACAGTTATTAGGCAAGTTGTATTTTTGAAGATTAATTTTATTATTTAGCAACTATGTGCTTTCAGTTAATACAAAATGTTAATAAACCTCAAACCTAAATATTTAAAAAAGTAGAGGCTTTTTTTAGGAGAATATTTATGTGTGCATAATTATTGGGCAGCTATTAGTGTGCATTAAAAAATTTGTGACCAACATAGCCCCCTTATTTTCAGTAATAGTTATAAGCCTTCCATCCATGGAGTCTGTCAGTTTCATACTCAGCAACCACAGCCTACCTCACACTGTTCAGAGAGGTGGACTGTTTTCCTTCACACTAAATCTCCCGGGGTCCGACACCTGGCACCCCAGCGATCAGCTGTTTGAAGAGGAGGCGCGCGCCGTGCCAGCGCTGCCTCCTCTTCATTGTTTACCTGCTCGCCGTAACATCAGTAGTGGTCAGCAGGTGTAATTACACCTATCCGCCCCATTCATTTCACTTATATAGGAACGATCCATCCTATTGAAATAAATGGGGCTGTTAGATGTAATTACACCTGCTGACCGCCACTGATGTTGCGGCGAGCAGGTAAACAATGAAGAGGAGGCATCGCTGGCACGGAGCACGCTTCCTTTTCAAACTGCTGATCAGGTGTCGGACCCTCGCCGATCTGATATTGATGACCTATTCTCAGAATATAACTCGGATAACCCCTGTAAGGTCATGCAAGAGTTTAATAAATATTAGTATACAGGACAGATATGATGCCCCTTGGTCCTTGCACTGAGAAGATTCCTATTAAAGGATATGTTGAGATAGCTCATCTATCACCCAAAAACTGAGAAGAACGCTGACTTTTGGCATATGATTTGGGACTGTACTTACCTGAAATCCTTATGGCAGAAGGTTACTGCTATGTTATCTGCAGTGATTTTCAAACCAGTCCCTGACAGACCTGAAGTATGCTTATTAGGTCTCCTAGAAGAGGAGAAATGGCCCCATGCACCAGGATATTCTTGCAAGAGGCCTTATACCTGGCAAGGAAAGCTGTAGAACTACGATGGATGCGAGATCGCCCACCCACTATATGCCAATGGAAATCCCTATTTAACCAAGTTATCCCCTTTGAGAATGTATGGGTTCATTTATCAAACTGATGTAAAGTGGAACTGGCTTAGTTGCCCATAGCAACCAATCAGATTCCATCTTTCACTTTCCAAAGGAGCTGAAAAAATGAAAGGTGTAATCTGATTGATTGCTATGGGCAACTAAGCCAGTTCTACTTTACATCAGTTTGATAAATGACTCCAAAAAAACTTACATCCACCCTTACACCTATTAATTCCTACAACCTAAATGGAATAAAATGTGGACCTTACACAGTTCTGCAGTTTTAACATATTTAATGATGTTTTCCATACCAGCAGTGTAACTGATATAATTTTTCTTACTTTCCATTTCCGAAGGCTTCACTGATTCTAGTTTTCTGAAACTGCTTAAGAAAATGCCGGATATTGAACAGCTTTATGGCCTTCACCCAAGATACTTGGAGAGGCGCAGAGTTCGGGGCCATGAGGCCTTCAGCATCCCCGGTGTGCTAGAAGCTTTACAGTCGTGCCCAAATCTTCTGGTGAGCGCCTCATAAGCATATCCAAAAACACAGTGACAGACTTTGTGTCACCTGTTCCTGCTGTGCTGTCATCTGTCTTTCCTGTTTAGATGTCTTTTTAATGGGTTTTGGAAGCTGCTAATAAAGACTACTTATCTTTAGGATGAGTTTTCAATATCTGATCATTAGAGCTGGGCGATATGGCCCAAAAAAAAAAATCTCAATTTTTTTTTTTTTTTTTAAATTTTGGACGATTCACGATTTAAATCTCGATTTTCTTATGTTATTAAAAATATAAAAAAAGCCTACTGTGCCCCCATCAGACCTCACATCAGCCCACTGTGCCCCCATCAGACCTCACATCAGCCCACTGTGCCCCCATCAGACCTCACATCAGCCCACTGTGCCCCCATCAGACCTTACATCAGCCCACTGTGCCCCCATCAGACCTTACATCAGCCCACTGTGCCCCCACCAGACCTCACATCAGCCCACTGTGCCCCCACCAGACCTCACATCAGCCCACTGTGCCCCCACCAGACCTCACATCAGCCCACTGTGCCCCCACCAGACCTCACATCAGCCCACTGTGCCCCCACCAGACCTCACATCAGCCCACTGTGCCCCCACCAGACCTCACATCAGCCCACTGTGCCCCCACCAGACCTCACATCAGCCCACTGTGCCCCCACCAGACCTCACATCAGCCCCACTGTGCCCCCACCAGACCTCACATCAGCCCATTATGCCCCATCAGACCCCACATCAGCCCATTGTGCCCCATCTAGAGCTGGGCGATATGGCCAAAAAAAAAAATCTTGTTTTTTTTTTTTTTTTTTTTAAATTTTGGACGATTCACGATTTAAATCTCGATTTTCTTAATGTTATTAAAAATAAAAAAAGCCTACTGTGCCCCAATCAGACCTCACATCAGCCCACTGTACCCCAATCAGACCTCACATCAGCCCACTGTGCCCCCATCAGACCTCACATCAGCCCATTGTGTCCCATCAGACCCCACATCAGCCCATTGTGTCCCATCAGACCCCCACATCAGCCCATTGTGTCCTATCAGACCCCACATCAGCCCATTGTGTCCATCAGACCCCACATCAGCCCAGTGTGCCCCATCAGACCCCACATCAGCCCAGTGTGCCCCATCAGACCCCACATCAGCCCAGTGTGCCCCATCAGACCCCACATCAGCCCAGTGTGCCCCATCAGACCCCACATCAGCCCAGTGTGCCCCATCAGACCCCACATCAGCCCAGTGTGCCCCATCAGACCCCACATCAGCCCAGTGTGCCCCATCAGACCCCACATCAGCCCAGTGTGCCCCATCAGACCCCACATCAGCCCAGTGTGCCCCATCAGACCCCACATCAGCCCAGTGTGCCCCATCAGACCCCACATCAGCCCAGTGTGCCCCATCAGACCCCACATCAGCCCAGTGTGCCCCATCAGACCCCACATCAGCCCAGTGTGCCCCATCAGACCCCACATCAGCCCAGTGTGCCCCATCAGACCCCACATCAGCCCAGTGTGCCCCATCAGACCCCACATCAGCCCAGTGTGCCCCATCAGACCCCACATCAGCCCAGTGTGCCCCATCAGACCCCACATCAGCCCAGTGTGCCCATCAGACCCCACATCAGCCCAGTGTGCCCCCATCAGACCTCAGATTAGCCCACAGTAGTGCCCCCTTGAGACCTCAGATTAGCCCACAGTAGTGCCCCTTCAGACCTCAGAACAGCCCACTAGGCCACCATAAGAATAAAATAAAAAAAAATCTCTCACCTGTCCTGCGCCGCGGCTCCGCTCCAGGTCCGGCGCTCCTCAGTCTTCTTCTCCCGGCGCTGCACTGTCACATGACTGCATGCAGCGTCAGGTCAGAGTGCGCGCACTACGTCCTGACGGCCCTGGAGAAGAAGAGGAGCGCCGGACACCGGAGCGGAGCCGCGGCGCAGGACAGGTGAGAGATTTTTTTTTTTATTTTATCTGGCGGGCACCATTTTAGGAAAATCAAGTTCACGATTTTCCTAAAAAATAAAATCGTGAGGCTTTCAATCGGTGAATTAATAAAATTAATTCGATTAATCGCCCAGCCCTACTGGTCTTTAGTGGTCTGACACCGGCACCCCATGATTAGCTGTTCCCTGCAGGTGCCAGAACTAGGTCTATGAAAGTGTGGTGGCCATGTCAGGTTACAGCAGCTGAACTCCCATTCAGGTGAATCAGGGCAGAGCTGTAGTAACCCAGCATGGTCAGCTGTGCTTCCAACTCCATTCAAAGTGGTAGTTCCACCGACTGCAGAGAACATCTGATAGGTAGGGGTGCCGGGTATCAGACCCTGCTGATTAGATATTGATATTCGATGTGTCATCGATATTAGGAGCCTGTAAAACCCCTTTAATATTCAGATGGGTAGTGAGAATGTTTAACATGTACAGTGTTGAAAATCGTTATAGTGTAGCAGCCTGTGTTTTGTACGATGTTACAAGTCCCTTCTGTTGTTCGTGTTGATCACTATACTTAGTTCTTGGATGGTACTTGTATCGTTGTGTACTGTGCCCTAACATATTAATTCCATCAATGTCTCTTAATTATGATACTCCAGGGTGTAGAGACATCACATCTTGAACTTGTAGAAGCTATATGGACGTATATGCCACAAGTTCACATTTTAGGCAAGTTTCGGAATCGCAATGGAGCATTTCCTATACCCCCAGAAAATAAGCTCAAGATACCCATTGCTGCAAAAATCCAGACCTTACATTTAGTGGGTAAGTATCTCATGGTCACAAACATGCTTTTTATCTTTTGTGTTTAAGGAGAACCTTACACCTCTTTTCACATGTCTGTATTAGAAACAGCCTGCCTTCTGCAAGCAATAATGATTCAGGATTGTCTTTTCATATAACTGTCATTTAAACATAAAAGTTTAAAGGGAACCCATCATCAACTTTATGCTGTCCATACTAACGGCAGAATACAGTAGAGATGGGTGAGTTGATTTCAGCGGTCTGTCATTTAAAAGTTAAAAGTAAGTGGTTGCCGGGAACCAACATCTCAATCATTGCAGACTAGGCCTGGAAAAGAGTCACGGCCACCTGAGAAGAGTCATGGTTATTCATGAATTCTTGCTCTCCCTGCTGATGACTGACAGGCTTCTACCTAGTTTTCTCCCTTTCTCTCTAGGAGAAAACTGCCAATCATCAGCAGATAGGTGAGAGTGCAAGAGATTATGAATAACCATGACTCTTCTCAGGTAGATTTGACTCTTTTCAAGGCCTTTGCTGCAATGATTATGATACTGGTTCTCAGCAACCACTTACATTTAGCTCATGAGTGACACACCACTGAAATCAGTATTTCTGTCACTTTTTTATGCTGTCCCCAGTGAGGTCAGCATAAAGTTGATGACAGGTTCCCTTTAATAGTGAATCTGCAAATGGGTGTTACCACTTGAGGGGGTGTCGCTGCACAGTCAGTCAGTGCTGCCAGTTTGGGTCTGTGAAGGGAAACCTCCTCAACTGGTAACACCCAGTTGCAGATTCATTAATGAACTTCTAGGTGCAAGAGCTGAGATATGGAACAACGTAGGGGTATATGAAAATTTACTCCTGAATCTTTTTTTGCATGGGGAATAAAATGATTTGGTAAAGCAAACATGTCAGGAGTGGTGAAGGGTTCTCTTTAATCATTTTTCTCCTTTTAATCTATATACAGGAGTGAATGTTCCTGAAATTCCCTGTATACCCATGCTGCGTCATCTTTATTTAAAGTGGGTGCGTCTAACTAAACCTCAGCCTTTTAAAGACTTCTTGTGCATTAGCCTACGGACCTTTGTGATGCGAAATTGTGCTGGTAAGAACACTTTTCACTACATATATTACTTATTTTAGCCATTTAATATTCACTGTCACAAATTAGAAATGTTATGGTAAGATTGATGAAGATGGTGGTCCCACCAGTAATGCTCATTGTGTAATAAGGGAAGCTCAGATGCATAATTGCATAACCCACAAAGACTTCCCATAAAAACTGAAAAAAACGGATCCGTCACTGAAAACAATGTAAGTCAATGGTGACGTGTTTTTTTAGGAGCTTAAAAAAATGTATCCGTCACCCATTGACTTTGAATGTATTTAGTGATCGATCCGTTTTTTTTCCATTTTGATTGCACACAACCGCATCCTAATGGAATGGATGCATCCTGATGTGCAAAATCTCTGCCAGATCTCAATACCGGAATTAACAACGCAAGTGTGAAAGTAGCTTTAGACAAACTGGTTACATGTTTTTCTTTTCTTAGTAACAATCAAATATAGCATTATAGATAGATATAGTCATATCTCATGTAGTAATATACAGGGTACTATTGCAATAGAACTGGAATATAGACAGGACCCTGTACCAAGGTTCAGGTCAATGTATTCAGTCATATGAATGGACAGAGCAGTATATCACCATATTTATTCCGAGAAGTTGACTGTCTTTATGCTCCATATGAGAGTTCACAGTGACCCGGTATAGTACCACAAGAATCTTACTAACATGAGGCCTCTGAACAATAAGTAAAGGGAACCTGGCAGCATAATGTAGTGACAGACCCACAGATTTCAGTGGTCTGCCACTCCTGTGACAGCATTAAGCAGGTTTAGAGAACTGACCTGTGAAACTGTGCAGTGCTAGTGCTGAGAGCAATTAGCCCAATGAAGTCATTATTATGCACACTGCTGCCTTTCCCCACCTCTGGATGATGAGCGGCCACATGCCTTCATCTAACCACTGACCTCTCACAGTTTTCAACGTCTGTTTTCTACTAAACTGCATAAAAGGTTATTCCCACATAAGACATTGATGGCATATCTCTAGGACGCTATTCCTTCACTGCTATGGGAGAGCAGAGTGTTACGAGCTATTATTGAAAATCCCCTAGCGGTCAGGGGAGGATGGCTGCACACGCAAGACTGCTCTCTTTACTTTGGGGATTTTATTAACACATAATTCTGTACACGTACAACATTAGTGTGCAGGAGATGTATTGGCTGACACTTGCTGGCAGTGCCGAGTATCTGAGATAGAGGCTTTAGCATCTGTGGGTTTAGAAAGTTTAGACAGTTGCCTTCACGGCCTGGGGCCTTGTAAAGGCTCCCAGTGCTGTCACAACCAGCTGCCTGAAAAGCTGTGCCTGAGGCACGGCTTCACAGTCAGCTTATCAGTTAGCAGCTTATCAGTATTCTATTGCACTCTATGGGACAAACAATTAGAAGCAGTCTGTCCCTAAGGCCCCTTTCACACGGGCGAGATTTCCGCGCGGGTGCAATGCGTGATGCGAACGCATTGCACCCGCACTGAATCCTGACCCATTCATTTCAATGGGTCTTTTCACATGAGCGATGTTTTTCACGCGTCAGTTCGCCGTTGCGTGAAAATCGCAGCATGTTCTATATTCTGCGTTTTTCACGCAGCCCTGGCCCCATTGAAGTGAATGGGTCTGCGTGATTCACTGATGGTTGCTTAGAGATGTTGTTTGTAAACATTCAGTTTTTTATAACGCGCGTGAAAAACGCATTAAAACGCTTCGCACCCGTGTGGAAAAAACTGAACGAACGTACGGATTGGTGCGGATGCGTGTGGATTTTCCGGAACACATTCGGACTGAATCCATGAGGCCCGTGTGAAACAGGCCTAAGGGCACTAAAAATGACAGTAAAAAAATGTTTTCTAAAAGAAAAAAAATCCAAATCACCCCCTTTCCCAATTCTATATATAAATAAAAATTAAAGGAAGTCTGTCACCTCCTATGCCCCTATAAAGCGCTTACATACTCAAATAGCACACCTAATCATAAATCTACTGGTACCTTTGTCTTTTTCTTCAGACTTTTTAATCCATATGTAAATGAGCACTTGGAAGTGCCCGTAGGCGGCGTTCACGGCCGTGGAGCCCGGGCTCCTGTGCTTTTTTTTCTGCTATTCCCGCCGCAGCCACTGCCTCCGCCCGCTCTTCTCTTCACTCGAGTCCTCCTTCTTTCCTGGTGAGATCCCGTGCCTGTCCAGTCTCACGCTGAGCCGGCACATGCGATGTAGCTACAGTTATGCCGTGCCCACAATGGGCATCTCTGTGTGCATGCCCCGAAGTGTCGTGAGACTAGACCGGCACGGGATCTCACCAGGAAAGAAGGAGGACTCGAGTGAAGAGGAGGGCGGGCGGAGGCAGTGGCTGGGGCGGGGAGAGCAGAAAAAAAAGCACAGGAGCCCGGGCTCCACGGCCGTGAACGCCGCCTCCGGGCACTTCCAAGTGCTCATTTACATATGGATTAAAAAAGCGTTTTTGCAGCTTATAAAAGTCTGAAGAAAAAGACAAAGGTACCAGTAGATTTATGATTAGGTGTGCTATTTGAGTATGTAAGCGCTCTATAGGGGCATAGGAGGTGACAGACTCCCTTTAAAAAAATGAAACATAACTGGCATTGCTGTGTCTGAAAACGTAATGGAAAGAATTAATTTTTGGGGGGGTCATCTCCACCCCACCCCTCCCAAAAAAAAAAAAAAG
Organism: Rhinella marina; assembly: GCA_900303285.1. Taxonomy (NCBI): domain Eukaryota; kingdom Metazoa; phylum Chordata; class Amphibia; order Anura; family Bufonidae; genus Rhinella; species Rhinella marina. Next base: position 47,400 of record ONZH01024588.1, read on the forward strand.
GCGATCAAACATCGTATGCATCCCCAGATGGTACAAAAAAATCTACAGTTCACCCCTCAAAATACAAAACCATCACAGAGCTCTATAGATAGAAATATATAGAAATTATGGGTGTCAAAAAATAGGGAAAAAAAGGTTTTTATTATATATTTATAAGACAGACAATGATTTACCCTTATCCAGTCAGATTAGTTTGACAGGATGTAGTCCCATGCATTTACTTTCATTGAGATACTCAAGGATAGCATTTCTTAGAAAACCTTCCAACTATCTACCGAAAGTGGGGATTGAACTTACAGGCTTATAGTTATTTTTGGGCTCATTTTCCACCTTTTTAAATATTATCAACATATTTGTTATGGAACAGGTCTGTGGAACAGACCTTGTCATTATAACATTCTTAAATCTGAACGTCATCATTGATTAAGAGATGGAGTGCCGAACAGCTTGTGGTGCTAGGGTAGACTGGGAAATACTGACAGCCCTGAGCCTAGTAAAGGACCCTGGGGATGTCAGGTATTGGTGACTTTTTGAGCATACCTATAGCCTGTGCCTATATTATGGAGAGGCAGTAATCTATTGTCCTGTAAATATTTGAAAGTTTAGCATGGTAATAAAAATAAAGGGAGTGATGGGTTTACAAAAATAACAGTACAGTTGTATGTGTTAGTTATTCCTACACTCATCTGATCCATAGAAGGAAATTATGCTACTCATTTTAATGCTAAACCGCTGTATAGCTGTAAAAATAAAAAAAAATGCAAAGTTCTTGGCCCTTAAGAGTTAAAGAGGTTGAATCCCCAATGATCCAATATTGATGGTCAATTCTAAGGTTAGACCTTGAGAGAAATCTTTTTAACATGTCATTTTTTCCCATGTAGTTTAAAAAGTAAGGCTAAACTTTAATAAAAATGCCATGTCTTCATGGACATTTGCAGGTCTAGGGCATATGAAATGGGTCATCCCAGTGGTAACATTAACATTGAGCGGTGACGGGTGATCTTTTGGACCAGCTTCAATTGACAAACTGTTTTGGTTTTTTTGGACCCACAAGGACATATGTTTTTCTTTTTTTTTTCTCTACGCATAAACCTTTTGAAACCTTTAAATTTTATATTTTCATTTCACTTTGTTGTTAAAGGACCCACAAACTCCTTAAAGTATGTGCCATTGGTCACTGGTTTGGCATCTGCTCGCAACTTGGAACATTTAGAACTTGTCAGAGTTCCTTTCCTAGGGGGCCTTATACAACATGTGGTGGAAGACAGCTGGAGATCTGGTAAGTGATACCCAGTAAATTGCAAGAATTATGTAGACCCAGAGTTTACACTAAACTTGGATCATGGGAAACTTTATTTTTTATTTATTATTCTGACAGTGTTTAGTGGACAGTGGAATTGCCTTTTTTCCCTCTCCAATTTAACCCCATTTATAATTGTATTTCAGCTATCCACTATACTGTATGCAATATTAAATGGTGCCATTAGAAAGTGCAACATGTCCTGCAAAAATGTGAACAGAAAAATAAAAAAATTATGGCTCTGGAATGGCATGAAAATGCACAAATGGAAAAACCCAGGTGTTAAAAGGTTTAGAGGCGTTAGGAGATGCCATCATATTTGTAGTCAGTGGGGATCCAACTTCTGGCACCTCCACAGAGCCTGAGAATGAAGATTTTGGAGCTGGAGATTTTGTAGGTTTTCCTTGTACAGTGGTGCCCTGTCAGATGGCCAGGAGCCAGTGCATGGAAAACGTATGAGGGGATGCAGCACTTTAACACAGTCTCTTCCTTTTCAGTATTGGTGGGGGTCCCATAGATTGGACCCGCAACAGTCTTAAAATGGTGGAATGGCCTAGCTTTCATAGAATTGTTTCAATGTGTTGAAGGCATGATTTCCTTCCTCAAATTACTGACACCATACAGATATGTTAGTCTAGTATAAGAGAATTGGATGCTACACTTTTTTTTTTTTTTTTTTTTAATGATTATGAATAGAGATGAGCGAACGTGCTCGTAACTAGCACTGTAGTGCTTGGCTCCCCTGCTCTCTCATGGGTGCAGGCATCCGCATCCGTCCTCCTCACCCGACAGAAGCGGCTGTCTGCGCCCATGCGAGCGCAGGGGAGCCGAGCGGTACAGTGCTCGTTACGAGCACGTTCGCTCATCTCTAATTATGAACATTCTTTCCAGACCTGTCATTCAACATTGTGGACTAGATTATAATGTGCATCATCCCACTTTGATAGAATCTCGCTCATCCCATTTCATGCTCTTTAGTGATTCTTCGAGTTGGAAAAAAATGCTGTTTTTCCTTTTATTTGAACATAAAGTATTTTTTACAAGCTTGTATTTGTTTTCAGGAGGCTTCCGGAATTTGCACACAATCGTTTTAGGAGCATGTAAGAATGCTTTGGAAGTTGATCTTGGCTACCTCATAATTACAGCTGCTAGACGGTAGGTTACTGGAGATAAAGGGATTGACTAGGGTTTAAACATACAGGTGCATCTCAATAAATTACAATATGGAGAACAGTAGTGGTGGGAACATATGACCAGTGGTGCAGCACCAGAGTGCAATCGGTAAGGTAAATGTATTTCAGCGTTTGCTATTTTTTAGTTTTAAGCCCTAGGGTATATGTACTTCTTTGTCCAGTGCATCTAAAATAAAACGGGATTACTATACTATTGATTAAAAATATCCTGTTTCTGTTCAACAGCTTTACAAATCTATGTGTTTCCATGTTTCAGACTCAAAATTAACCCTGTGTAGTCTCATCTTTCAGTCACTTCCTTCACTGTCCCTGACTTTTTGCAAACCTTCTAAATTCATGTTAGGCCCCCTTCAGACGAGCAAGTGTCACTTCACAGACTTGCAGTGCAGCACCCGGCCTGACCTTCCAGCACTGCCGGGGACGCATAGCATTATATTGATTTATGATGCTATGTAACCCTTACAGTTCTGAATTGTGTTGGATAACACTGACACAATGCTGTCACTGTTATCTAATACATTCCAGAACTGTTAGGGTTACATAACATCACAAATTAATATAATTCTATGCGACTCTGGAAGTAATGGGAGTTCAGGCTGGGTGCCTCGCTGCGAGTCCGGAGAGTGACACTCGCTCGTCTGAAAGGGGTTTTGTCAAAAAGTTGAAGACTGATGGAAGCGAGTGACTGCATGATTGGCAGGAGATTTTTTATAAAGACTTAGGGGGTCATTTAAGAAATGCAAGACACTTTTTGGCGTATTTAATGGGCAGAAAAAGGAATTTTGCGGCAATATCTGAGACTTTTCCCCACTCAGGCCACTTTTCCAAGGTGGTGGAAAAAGGGATGTGCCATAGGCGGAGAAGAGGGCCGGCCCGTCTCATTTACCATTTTTTACGCCAGATTATGGCGTGAAAAATGGTCCTAAACAGCGCCAGCAAGTTAGCTGGCGTAGTGTAATCCATGTTGCACGGCCAAAGTCCACCGCCAGCAAATGGGGATTTATTTGCTAGTCTTTATAAATGACCCCCTTAGTTGCTTCGTTTTTTATTTTAAATGTAATGAAGCAATTTAAAAAAAACGGTGTAAAAGTGGACAGATATTAAATTGGTTGGCTAATTTAAAATTAGTATTCACTGCCTGAGATACTAAAAAAGAAAATAATAAATACTTTATTGATAATACAGTACAGACCAAAAGTTTGGACACACCTTCTCATTCAAAGAGTTTTCTGTATTTTCATGACTATGAAAATTGTAGATTCACACTGAAGGCATCCAAACTATGAATTAACACATGTGGAATTATATACTTAACAAAAAAGTGTGAAACAACTGAAAATATGTCTTATATTCTAGGTTCTTCAAAGTAGCCACCTTTTGCTTTGATTACTGCTTTGCACACTCTTGGCATTCTCTTGATGAGCTTCAAGAGGTAGTCACCTGAAATGGTATTCCAACAGTCTTGAAGGAGTTACCAGAGATGCTTAGCACTTGTTGGCCCTTTTGCCTTCACTCTGCGGTCCAGCTCACCGCCAAACCATCTCGATTGGGTTCAGGTCTGGTGACTGTGGAGGCCAGGTCATCTGGCGTAGCACCCCATCACTCTCCTTCTTGGTCAAATAGCCCTTACACAGCCTGGAGGTGTGTTTGGGGTCATTGTCCTGTTGATAAATAAATGATGGTCCAACTAAACGCAAACCGGATGGAATAGCATGCTGCTTCAAGATGCTGTGGTAGCCATGCTGGTTCAGTATGCCTTCAATTTTTAATAAATCCCCAACAGTGTCACCAGCAAAGCACCCCCACACCATCACACCTCCTCCTCCATGCTTCACGGTGGGAACCAGGCATGTAGAGTCCATCCGTTCACCTTTTCTACGTCGCACAAAGACACGGTGGTTGGAACCAAAGATCTCAAATTTGGACTCATCAGACCAAAGCACAGATTTCCACTAGTCTAATGTCCATTCCTTGTGTTCTTTAGCCCAAATACGTCTCTTCTGCTTGTTGCCTGTCCTTAGCAGTGGTTTCCTAGCAGCTATTTTACCATGAAGGCCTGCTGCACACAATCTCCTCTTAACAGTTGTTGTAGAGATGTGTCTGCTGCTAGAACTCTGTGTGGCATTGAGCTGGTCTCTAATCTGAGCTGCTGTTAACCTGCGATTTCTGAGGCTGGTGACTCGGCTGAATTTATCCTCCGCAACAGAGGTGACTCTTGGTCTTCCTTTCCTGGGGCGGTCCTCATGTGAGCCAGTTTCTTTGTAGTGCTTGATGGTTGTTGCGACTGAACTTGGGGACACTTTTAAAGTTTTCCCATTTTTTCGGACTGACTTTCATTTCTTAAAGTAATCATGGCCGCTCCTTTTTCTTTACTTAGCTGCTTTTTTCTTGCCATAATACAAATTCTAACAGTCTATTCAGTAGGACTATCAGCTGTGTGTCCACCTGACTTCTGCCCAACACAACTCATGGTCCCAACCCCATTTATAAGGCAATAAATCCCACTTATTAAGCCTGACAGGGCACACCTGTGAAGTGAAGACCATTTCAGGTGACTGCCTCTTGAAGCTCATCAAGAGAATGCCAAGAGCGTGCAAAGCAGTAATCAAAGCAAAAGGTGGCTACTTTGAAGAACCTAGAATATAAGACATATTTTCAGTTGTTTCATACTTTTTTAAGTGTATAATTCCACATGTGTTAATTGATTGTTTTTATGCCTTCAGTGTGAATCTACAATTTTCATAGTCATGAAAATACAGAAAACTCTTTGAATGAAATGGTGTGTCCAAACTTTTGGTCTGTACTGTACATCTAAAAACCCTCATTAGGGCTGAGTGCCCTAGGTATCACAGGCAGATGCCTCAATGTATACAGCACTGTGTACTCAAAAAGGAGGCAAAATGGTGGTATACTGGGTATCCACCTCGCTACATAAATGAGCTCAGTGAATGCCAACTCGTCAGTAGTGTGGGGTTGTCAACATGTATCACCCCTTTAATTATCACCACAGCCGGCTGGGAGGCAACAAAATGTCTAAAATGGGGGTCACCGGAGTAAAATGGCCCCACGTCCCTCAAAGATATAGTTCCAAACAGAGGTCTGGCAATATCCTCTAAAACATGTCAAAAATGTGCTCTAATGATGTCCTGGTTTGTAGCTTGCAATGTGCTCTACGCATTTCCCCAGAATGTATCTGGCTCATCAGGAGCAAGCAGCATGAAGGACCAAATGTTCAAGATAACAAAAGAGATGTGCATAAACGACCACAACTGATGGTGTGTGGTCCTAAAGTAGCCGAGGATAATGTAGACAATGATACAACGCAGCGCCCTCTGATAATGTGATGCCAGATTCCAGATGTTTTGCAATTTATGAATTAGCGAATATTCAATGCTCCCTGTGATTTAAGAAGTGGAGCACTGAAGTGTACGGTCTACCTGGATTGTGTGTGCTGCTAGATTTTCATGTCTTGTAGCAGTACACTTCGGTTGGCTTTTTGTAATGACAGGTGTTTTTTTCCAGTGATTTTTTTTTTCTCTGAGTTAACAAGGATGTAATTACCTCATCTGTTTTTCTATCAAGGTTACATGAAGTACGCATCCAACCTTCATTGACCAAAGATGGAGTTTTCTCTGCGCTGAAGATGGCTGTGCTCGAGTTTCCACAGTTTGAAACTTTACATTTGGGATATGTGGATGAATTTTTGTTACAATGTAAGTGACAACTTGACCAGACATCTGGTTTACATATTACTGTAGAAAAATATCCAAAGTGTCCATGGTGTCTGCAGTATGACCATGATTATGCCAAGTTGTGCTGTTGCTGTTCCAAAGGCCTGGCTTAGATACCTTATTTTCTATCATTCACCCCTTAACGACCAATGCTGTAATAATATTGAGCTGACTGTAGGGCTGAGCAATTAATCGAATTAATTCGATTAATTCGCCAATTGAAAGCCTCACAATTTTATTTTTTAGGAAAATCGTGAACTCGATTTTTCCTAAAATGGCGCCCTCCAGATAAAATAAAAAAAAATCTCTCACCTGTCCTGCGCCGCGGCTCCGCTCCGGTGTCCGGCGCTCCTCTTCTTCTCCGGGGCCGCGCTGCACTGTCCTGACCGCGTACAGCGTCAGGACATAGTGCGCGCACTCTGACCTGACGCTGCACACAGTCAGGTGACAGTGCAGCGCCGGGAGAAGAAGACTGAGGAGCGCCGGACCTGGAGCGGAGCCGCAGCGCAGGTAAGGGATTTTTTTTATTTTATTCTTATGGTGGCCTAGTGGGCTGTTCTGAGGGCTGAAGGGGGCTCTACTGTGGGCTGTTCTGAGGTCTGAAGGGGCACTACTGTGGGCTAATCTGAGGTCTCAAGGGGGCACTACTGTGGGCTAATCTGAGGTCTCAAGGGGGCACTAATGTGGACTAATCTGAGGTCTCAAGGGGTAACCTAATGTGGGCTGATCTGAGGTCTGATGGGGGCACTGTGGGCTGATCTGAGGTCTGATGGGGGCACACTGGGCTGATGTGGGGTCTGATGGGGCACAATGGGCTTATGTGGGGTCTGATGGGGCACAATGGGCTGATGTGGGGTCTTATGGGGCACACTGGGCTGATGTGGGGTCTTATGGGGCACACTGGGCTGATGTGGGGTCTGATGGGGCACAATGGGCTGATGTGGGGTCTGATGGGGCACAATGGGCTGATGTGGGGTCTGATGGGGCACAATGGGCTAATGTGTGGTCTGATGGGGCACAATGGGCTGATGTGGGGTCTGATGGGGCACAATGGGCTGATGTGGGGTCTGATGGGGCACAATGGGCTGATGGGGCATAATGGGCTGATCTGAGGTCTGATGGGCACAAAGGGCTGATCTGAGGTCTGATGAGGGCACAATGGGCTGATCTGAGGTCTGATGGGGGCACAATGGGCTGATGTGGGGTCTGATGGTGCACAATGGGCTGATGTGGAGTCTGATTAGGGCACAGTGGGCTGATCTGAGGTCTGATGGGGCACAGTGGGCTGATTTGGGGTCTGATGGGGCACAATGGGCTGATCTGAGGTCTGATGAGGGCACAGTGGGCTGATCTGAGGTCTGATGGGGCACAGTGGGCTGATGTGGGGTCTGATGGGGCACAATGGGCTGATGTGGGGTCTGATGGGGCACAATGGGCTGATCTGAGGTCTGATGAGGGCACAATGGGCTGATCTGAGGTCTGATGGGGGTATAGTGGGCTGATGTGAGGTCTGATGGGGGCACAGTAGGCTTTTTTTTATTTATTTATTTATTTATATTTTTAATAACGTAAGAAAATCAAGATTTAAATCATGAATTTTTTGGCCATATCGCCCAGCTCTAGCTGACGGGGTCCTCAGAGGTCCAGCTCCATACTGTTGAGGCACTATGATTGCAGCAGCAGGATCACAGCTGCAATAGTGACTGTGCCATCTGAATTCTAGTCCAAGTCCCCAAGTGGGGGACAAATAAAAAGTTACAACACGCCTCCATAAAATTGCCGTTGTGCCTGTTTTTCCTCAACGCTGCAAAGATCTTGATTCCTAGAAACTGGCTGGAAAAAGACCCTCCTACCCTGAAACAGTGGTATTTGGAGATGAAAAGAATTCAAGGCTTTGAGAAGATGAGATGGACTTTGAATTTTGATTTAGAGAAATATAACACTATTTGGAACAGATGGACAACTTATCTAACAACCGAAAAATTTGCACAGTTCTTGCTTTAATTTTATTCATTTTCTTTTGTAACTTTTTCTCTTGAATGTTCAGTTAATGGTCCACTTGGATGTTAACCTGATTATGATACACTGACTGATCTCCTCTATCCCTATTTTCCCAATTTCACTTTCCCTTCTCCCTTTCCCTTTTCCTTTGTCTTGTTTTCCTTTTCTTGTTTAGTATATGAATATATGCCACATATCAGGGTGGATAAAAATCAATGTTTTTTTTTTTAAAAATCAAAAAAATCGGATTTTTTTGATTTAAATCGGATTTTTTTGATTTAAATCGGATTTTTTTCAATAAACTGCTTTTTGAGGAAAATATTTTACCATCCAAAGGTTCTTCCATCATGAGATGAAGCTGAGTGGTTTAACTTAGTAGAATAAAGGCTGTATATGTGTAACATTCACAATGCCATGCTCTTCCAGAGGTTTCTGTAGGATTAGTGGGCAGTTTCTCTCCTATATTATCACAGACGCTCGCTTTACTTCAGTGCCAAGTCCAAGAAGTTGAGCTACAGAGGACAGCAGGGACAGTAGTATTTAAGTTTTTCATGTGTTGGCTGGGCTGACAGTCTAAGTTTCTTAAAATATATACCGTATTTTTCGCTTTATAAGACGCACTTTTTTTCCCCCCAAAGTAGGGGGAAAATTGCAGTGCGTCTTATAAAATGAATACAAGTGAACGCTTCCATTATGGAAGCGCTCACTTGTATGTTTTAGCTGCCGGGGGGCCGGGACCCCCCCATCAGTCCTCAGATCAGCCCAGCGTGCCCCATAACAATAAAAAAAAAAAACTTCACTTACCTGTCCAGAGCCGCGGCTCCGCTCCGGGTCCGGCGCTTCTTAGGCTTCCCGGCCCGGCGCTGCACTGTCCTGAACGCGTACAGCGTCAGGACGTAGTGCGCGCACTATGACCTGACGCTGCACGCAGTCAGGTGACAGCGCAGCGCCGGGTCGGGAAGCCTAAGAAGCGCCGGACCCGGAGCGGAGCCACGGCTCTGGACAGGTAAGTGAAGTTTTTTTTTATTGTTATGCGGCACGCTGGGCTGATCTGAGGTCTGATGGGGGAACAGAGTGGTCTAATGGGGGCACTGTGATCTGGTCTGAGGTCTGATGGAGGCACAGAGTGGTCTAATGGGGGCACTGTGAGCTGGTCTGAGGTCTGATGGGGGCACAGAGTGGTCTAATGGGGGCACTGCGAGCTGGTCTGAGGTCTGATGGGGGCACAGAGTGGTCTAATGGGGGCACTGTGAGCTGGTCTGAGGTCTGATGGGGGCACAGAGTGGTCTAATGGGGGCACTGTTAGCTGGTCTGATGGGGGCACAGAGTGGTCTAATGGGGGCACTGTGAGCTGGTCTGATGGGGGCACAGAGTGGTCTAATGGGGGCACTGTGAGCTGGTCTGAGGTCTGATGGGGGCACAGAGTGGTCTAATGGGGGCACTGTTAGCTGGTCTGATGGGGGCACAGAGTGGTCTAATGGGGGCACTGTGAGCTGGTCTGAGGTCTGATGGGGGCGCAGAGTGGTCTCATGGGGGCACTGTGGGCTGTTCTGAGGTCTGATGGGGGCACAGAGTGGTCTCATGGGGGCACTGTGGGCTGGTCTGAGGTTTGATGGGGGCACAGAGTGGTCTCCTGGGGGCACTGTGGGCTGTTCTGAGGTCTGATGGGGCACTGTGGGCTGATCTGAGGTCTGATGGGGGAACGCTGGGCTGATCTGAGGTCTGATGGGGGAACGCTGGGCTGTTCTGAGGTATGATGGGGGCCTGATGTGATGTCCTGAAATTTATGGGGGGTCAGATATGAGGTCTGATGAAAAATATTTTTTTCTTATTTTCCTACTCTAAAATCTGGGGTGCGTCTTATCTTCGGGTGCGTCTTATAAAGCGAAAAATACGGTATATATTTTGTTTAGCCAAATTAGTTAACAAACATGGATGTTTGTTTATGCAAATAACTTATGCTGTAATGTTGTTATTGTTTCAGTTGAATAAATCTATTTAAATTGTTATTAAGGTCAGGATTATTTTTCTCCTTCCTAAGTACAACAGAACAGTGGTGTCCAAATATGAATGATTAACCCATTAAACTGGGGAGAAAAAAGTAATATAAAAAGTGATTCTAAAAATCTTCATCTACTTGCATGTTAAAGTAGCAAGAACTAGTTTAGGTAGAAACTTTGATTTAAATCACTGATTTAAATCAAGCCTTACTGACTAGTGATTTAAATCGTGATTTAAATCGTGATTTAAATCAGTTAGATTTAAATCAAATCCACCCTGCCACATATGTTCCTACATTATGTATAGGATTTCATTTTCTATTACATTCTTATATTTTGCTTCAATTTGAGTGCAGTAACTCAACTACATTTTGATTTATTGTGATATTGACTGTTTGCATATATTTAAAATAAACAAAATTGACAAAAAATATATAAAAGAAAACAATGAAAAACACATTTTCTTCCCATAAAAGTCTATACCATGTGAAAAAATACCCTAATTGGTATTACCGCATCCATAACAACCCAAACTATAAAAGCATTAGGATATTCAAAGTTACATTGATGGAAAAATATAAAGTTCTGTCTCTTTGATACAGTAAAAAAGTGTTAAAAAAAATGTTTGGCCCTTAAGGCCTAAACAGGCTTGGTCTTTAAGGGGTTAAACCGTGAATATTTATTTTGCCACAGTTTTGTAAATTGCTATTTTTTTTTCTTTTTTTCCTGTGTACAATACAGGTAAGATGACCAATGCAGATCTAATGAAGTACGGCTTGGCTGATGTGGCTGAGAATCCTGGCATTATCACTGATATTGGGATGAAAGCTGTAAATGAAGTCTTCTCCTGCATCAAATACTTAGTCATTTACAACTGCCCCCACCTTCATAACCCAAAAAATTGGATCACAGGTACAGAATAATAAAAGTGAACATTACATATTTTCAACATTTCCCATTTAAATCAAACAAATATGGAACCATGGATGTACCTATGATGGAAATATCATACAGGTAATAGAAACATAATGTACAGGCACACTCACAAATCACAGAAAATGGATTATATTCCCAGAAAATGACCGCATGATTCCTAATGTCACCTATGTTTTGAATACACTTCTGACCCTCTGTGGTCACGTGCCGCTTGGCGACAAGTCCCCACTAAGACCAGTAAAACTAGTTTCACACTAGCGCTTGTCAGTTGCGGCAACAGCCTGCCGGATCTCATTGTACCTGGCATTTCCGGAAGCTGCAGGGATGCCATCTGGCCCCATTAACGCCGGATACAGAGAGATCCCGCAGCCTACCAGATCTGACAAGCACTAGTGTGAAACTAGCCTGAATGGTTGTACCTATGACTTCCAGTCCACAGAGGACCAGAAGGAGTGGCAAAGAGAGCCTTATGTTTTTTGTTTTGTTTTTTAACACTTTCCCAACCGTAAGTAAATTTGCTTTTTGGGTTAGACAACCTCTTTAATTAGAGTATTCCTGAGAGCAATGTTAGGAGGAGTATCGGACATCCAGCGAAGAGCAGTTGCCTTCCTGGCCAGGAAAATTCTTTCTGAAGAAATATTTTTTGATGATGGGACCTTTTAATTTCATCCACCACCCTAAATAAGCAAACTAGCAGATCAATTGGAAGTTTTTTTTTTTTTTGCCATAATGGTATTGAGGCACTGGAGGACATCCTTCCAGAACTGGCAGATAAAGACAGGAGTCCAAATCATATGCCAGAAATGTGCTTTCTCCTGGCAGCATCTGGCACAGTCTGCACTAGACCCTGAGTCCATCTTGTGCAGCCAGCTGGCATTAAGTATGCCTGATGGGTGATGTACAGCTGACTGAGATGGTTCTTAGCGGCAGATGAAACCACAGGATGAGACAACAGCATGTCACCCAATCATCATTAGTCATATAATGTATCTGGACTTTCCACTTAGACTGGACCACCGAGGGATGGGTTGTATATACCTTGTTTATAATCTCAGTATAATTGTTAGGTGCTGTGGCTCCTGGGTAGGTGTAATGACAGGACTGGTGGAAGTTGTAAGGCTATAGGGTAATTCTTGAAGGTGTGCTTGAGCTGCATAAAGTGTTAAGACCCTGTAGGAAATTGCATAGGTCTGCTGAATTTGTTCAAAGGTGAGCCACATGGTTTGCTCAGTTGAGTTTCCCTCACAAAGGGGGTTAGGGTTGTTCCATATCAACCACTGAGTTAGGATACCCTCAGCACAAGAGATGTTCTTGGTGTGCAACCAAACCTGTCTTTCCAGTAAATGTAAAGCCTGTATTAGGCTGGCCAATTGTCGGCCAACTCATTGTTAACGAGTAGTGTTGAGCGAAGCGAGCTTCGAAATCTTCATCTGAAGTTGTTTCGTTCATAGCTTCGGAATAATACTGTACGAAAAATCCGTCTGTATGGTATTAGAATGTATGGGCTCCGATGATCCGAAGTTAGTTATTCCCGAAGTCATGCGTGACTTTGTTGAATAACTTCAGTAGCTTTAGTAGTTCAGTAACTTTAAACCAAACTCGGCTTCGCTCAACACTATTAACAAGTATTCGCAGGAATGCTCGTTAGCGATGATCTGACAGTCTAAGGCTACTTTCACACTAGCGTTTTATAATTCCGGTATTGAGTTCCGTCATAGGGGCTCAATACCGGAATAAAACGCTTCAGTTTTGTCCCTATTCATTGTCAATGGGGACAAAACTGAACTGAAGACAACGGAATGCTCCTGAAAGCATTCTGTTCCGTATCCAAACCGGAGAGCAAACCGCAACATGCTGCAGTTTGTTCTCCAGTCCAGGCATCCGCACCAAGACGGATCCGTCATGACCCCCAATGAAAGTCAATGAGGACGGATCCGTTTGGTCTGACACAATGGTGAAATGATCCGTCCTCCATTGACTTTCAATGGAGTTCATGACGGATCCGTCACCTGCACACATACACACAATACACACATACAGACATACAGACATAGACATAAACATACACAGACATATACACATACATACGTACATGCTCCCGGCAGGTCTCCACAGTGCAGGAGGAGCAGGACGGCTCGCATAGATGATGATTCCACCAGGCGCCCAGCAGAGGGCGCTGTGGGGAATCGTCATCTGTGCGCGCCGTCCTGCTCCTCCGGCGCTCTGGAGACCTGCCGGGAGCATGTACGTTTGTATGTGTATTTGTCTGTGTATATGTGTGTGTGTGTCTGTGTGTATGTATATACTGTGTGACGTGTTGGGCCGGAGCGCGGTTCTGGCTCCACACATGTCCACGTCTGTGTATTTGTGTGTGTGTCTGTGTGTATGTATATACTGTGTGACGTGTTGGGCCGGAGCGCGGTTCTGGCTCCACACATGTCCCTGTGGCAGTCCGGATCCAGCAGCACCCTTCACCTGCCGGATCCGGACTGCCGCTAGTGTGAAAGTAGCCTTATACTGCTACCCATTGCCCAATTTGCTTGTTCATCTGGCAATCCAGATTTTTAAGCTTGCTTAAAAATCATTGTTTGCCTCACAGCAGATTGTGCTGTGTAGTCACTATCTACTGCCGGCAAACAGCACGGTGACAAGTGATGGCCTAAACATCGCTCATCCCCATGCTGTGGAGGAGATCGCTGCATGTATTAGCAGGTGATTACCTGGAGGGAACACTTCCCTTAAAAGTCTTGGTGCTCCAATCAGTTACTGCTGACATCCTTCTGTGTTTATAGCAGGCTTAGAAAGCCTTGCACCCCCATAGAACAAGCAGGAGTAAAAACATGGACTCAAGTATTTAAATAGTGACATCTAGGTAATAATAAATGAAAGGTTAGGTAATGACAGAACACCCAAATCTTTAGGGTGTCTCTGTTTGCAGGTCAAGCTCAACCCTTTTCCTGATCACTTTATGATCTGATGGTTGATGGCTTGCCCTAACAATTATCAACTGAAAATCCAAACGTCTGTTAAGAAGGCTCCTGCACTTATAATACAATAATATAAAAATCTGAGTATTTGTCTTGTTGGTTGTTAGTTTACATTTTATCTATGAAGGATAGTTAGAGAAGCCTCACACATCCACGGAGTTAATTCATTACCAACCAAATTTCAGCAGCTTACAGATGCTGCCTTCTATAATCTTATAAAACTGCACAACATAAAAGCTTTGCTATAATCTTCTAGTTCCATTGTCTAAGCAGTGCTTTCTTGATTCCCTTACAGATCACTCCCGGTGGAACCGCTTGGTTGATCTTAGCTTGGTGCGATGCCATGCCATTAAGCTGGAATCCTTCAGTCAGTTTGTTGAGCTACTCCCCAGTTTAGAATTTATCTCTCTGGACCAGATGTTTCGGGAACCCCCTAAGGTTAGTTCTTGGGAGAGATGAGCTGCAGGTATTTTGTGTTACTATCCAAGTACAAACTGTACAGCAAGTAAATTATGCTAAAATCTCTGTGGCTACTGTTCACTCTTTTGTGTGAATGATCAACATTTCTTAGTTAATTCATTTGGCTGTTATAAAGAAGAACTGCATGTGCTGCTCTTTTAAATGGTCACTATATATATATATATATATATATATATATATATATATATATATATATATATATATATATATATATATATATATATATTATTTTTTTTTTTTTTTTTTTTTTTTTCCAATATGAAAATCATTGTTTAACCAGCCTGAAGACAATGCTAAAATAAAACAAAAAAAACTTTATTTGATTTGCTTACTAAAATTGCCTTTACCCCTGATAAATAGCTTGGGCTATGAAGGAGGTCAAAGTGGAATAGGGGCTATCTTTTCAAAGTTTAGGTGCACAAATCAGCAAATGGCACTTACCATGTAGAGAAAGTTGATACAAGGCACTTACTAATGTATTGTTATTATCCTTATTGCCTTTTTTGCTGGCTTGATCTATTTTCCATTTTTAAATTTAAGATATGTTGTGCTGTTATTAAAAAATACATACCCAAAGGTCTTTTTGTGTCTTATTCCAGGGTTGTGCTCGTGTAGGTCTTAGCGCGGGAACAGGTATTGGAGTGTCCTCCGCCCTTGTGAGCAATCAGAACTCCAACAATGAGAATGAAAACAACAACAATCATCAGAACAACAACCTGCAACACAATAACAATAATCAGCAGCCTCAAAATATCCCTCCACCTCAACATGATGAGGGAAATGAGGATCCTGAAGTCAGAGCGGAGAACCATGTAGAGGAACCACATATAGCTGCTGAAGGTGCAACACTTTGTGCTAAAATACCAGACAATTCATCAATGATTGACTTAAAAGGGTTTTCCAACACTAATGCTTATGACCTATCCTGACGACACCCGGGATCCCCACCGATCAGCTGTTTGAGAGGACATTTGTGCTTCTGTGAGTGCCGTGACATTCTGCATGCTTACAAAACACAGTGATCTAGGAAAAGCTGGAGAAGGCCGCAGTGCTACTGCAAGTGTCTCTGCCTTCTCAAACAGTTGATCAACAGGGGTCCCGGTTGTTGGACCCCCACCGATCCGATACTGATGACCTATCCTGAGTATAGGTCATCAGTATTAAAATCTTGGAAAACCCATTTAGTATTATTAGATTTCTGCAAAAGAGTTTAAAGATGGAATACCTCACTTAGCATGCAGATGTTCTCCGTCTACCTCATATGGTGCAAAGATGGCATGGGCAGATTGTCTCTTTCTGCTTGATCCCTGAAATTTTAGGCTTGGGTTAGATATAATGGTATATGGATATATGAACAACAAGCTTGCTTTATCCTGCCACACATAGAATATTATCATTTATATGTAGCAGTGATTGTCCTCATCTATTCACTTTGTGCGTGCTTCAAATGTGCAGCTCTAAATGACATGGAAGATGTTCCACAAGAGGATGTTAGACCAGCTGTGCAAGACAATGAAGCTGCAGGTCCCAATTTGGCCATTATACCAATGGACGTGGATGAAGAACGCGCAGGTTGGGCTTATAAAGTTCTCTGTAGTTACTGCAAACATTTTATGTTACAATCAAATATCTAAATATTGGAGCAGAGGTTTTCATGTGTAGGTAGTGAGTATACAAAGTCCATATATGTGCCTCATAATCTAGTTGTATTTATGTGCAACAGAAATGACTGCACATTTGTCATTTAAAAGGATTCAGCTTTTTGCTGTCGTACCTAAAGACAGCATAAACTAGACAGATCCCCTTAGTAAAACACTGTGATGCCTTCTTTTAACTGCTAGAGCTGTTTTACTAAAATCCTATACTGAATAGGTCCAGCGCTGTAGCTGTACAATACACAGTGTGAGCCCATGAGTTCCGATATCCACGAGGACCCGGCTCTCCCCGCCACTGAACCCTATTGAAAAAAAAATGTCAATCAGTGACTAAGGGTTGGAAAGACGAGGGTCCTCATAAATTAACAGGACCCAGTCTTGCGCCGTACACTGGATCGGTTCAGTATACAAGAGTTTAGTGTAAAAAAAAAAGCTGCTTCAGTTCAACTCAAGTGACCCAGTGTTTTGCTAACTGGATCTGTCATTAGTCTGCCATTAGTTAGGGCAGCAAAAACAGACTCCCTTTACATCTTATCTTCGAGAATTGTAAATGTAAACAAAAAAATCCACAATTAATCTTTAACACATTGGGGAAGATGTATCAATCAAAACTGGTGTAAAGGAAAGCTGGCTTAGTTACCTCTAGCAACCAATCAGATTCAACCTTTCATTTTCCAAAAAAGCTCTGAAAAGTAAAAGGTGGAATCTGATTGGCTGCTGTGGGCAACTAAGCCAGTTTTCCTTTTCATCAATTTTGATAAATCTCACCCATTATCTAAAATTCTATCCGATGCTTCCTGCCAACAGACTACCTGAACATTTAGGCTAGGGCTATACGGCGACACTGGTCGTGGCCAGGATCGCTGGGTAGCGGTGATGGCATACAAATGCTTAGGATCGGCGCGGCAGTTTCAAGAAATCCAACATTTCATGTAGGCCTAGCCTTACTGGTAACTAGTACAGTTGCAGCCTTGTATCTTTTAGAAGACATGGCGTACCACACTCGGCTAAGGTGGCTTATAGTTATTTAATAAATAGTTTAAAAAAAACACCACAATATTAAAACGATTAAATCGCCCCCTTTCCTTATTTTACATATAAAAATATATAAACAGTAAAAAAATAAACATATTAGGTATCGTTGCTTCCCAAAAAGTCAGAACTATTAAAATATTTAAAAAATATTTCCTTTTGCGTGGTATTGAATGGTATCGAGTATCGCAATACTTTTTTATGGTATCGAAATCGAATTGGGTATCGTGACAACTCTACTTTAAATAGCAATAAATTGTTACAGGATATGTGCTCTGAAATAAATGCATGGAAGAACAGTGTCCTCTAGAGGGCAGAAGTGCTCTTTGTAGTACTGTAAGTCTTCTTGCAGAGTGATTACCGGAGGCTCTGAGTGTAAGCTCCCTCCCTCCCTTTTTTTTTTTTTTTAATATATGTGTTCATGTAGGTGTGTGTGTGTATGTATGTATGTATGTATATGTATGTATATATCTATCTCTATCTCTATATATATATATATATATATATATATATATATATATATATATATATATATTTATATATTTTATAAGGGTTTTTTTTTTCTCTATACCAGACATGTCTTTTTTAATAGTAAAGAACCTTAAAGCATTTGGAATTGGAATGTTTATTTCTGACTGCTTCAGTTAGCAAAATCTAATCACATTTAAATAGTGATTGTGAATTTATATTTTCCAGTGAGTTCCACTTTACTAATATTAAGGTATTAAAATGAATGGCTGTCCTGACACATCTGTACATGTACCACAGGTCCCAGTGGTTTGCAGCCTGCTGTAAAAACTGCACCAATCACTGTCCATGATTCTGACAGTGAGGATGAAGATGACATTGGCAGTGGCTCCAATGCTGGTAACACATCTGTCACCAGCTATCCTCAAGAGGAAGATAAAACTTTTCAGTTGTCTGAACCTCAGGACAGCACAAATGATTGTGGTGAGTATATAATATGGATACAGAGTAGTACATGTTGTGTCTCAGCAGGCAGCTCCTACAACATGCAGTTAATAATATTAAAGGGGTTGTCCAAGTAATTGTTTTTGTTCTTTGTATGTTTCTAGTCAAATATAACAGCTTTTCCATGCACTTAGTGCTTCTGCAGCTGCTGGTTTCTCAGTTTTCACTAAGGGTCACATGACCTGTGATGTCAGCTTCTCTCCCTGCTCTGCTGATGTTTCGTGCACAAGCAGATAAGAGTCTGTACACAAGACATCACAGTGCTGGCCACACACCCCTGCTTTGGCTGAGATGCCCTCTGCTCTCTCCCTGGATTCTTTTAGATCAAACATTAACTCCTTCAGCCAACACAGACTCGGGAATGAAGGCTGGGACTTGTAGTCCTATACGTAAAACATGCTGCTGAGTATCCTAGCAGACAGACATGTCACTCAGGGCAGCACTTGTATTCACTACCTTTGCAGAGCAGGGGGAGGGGCAGAGATTGTTATTGCATGTAAACAAAGGGCCAGAAGAGAACCAGAGAAATGAGGAAATATAGAATTTTTTTGCCTAACTTACTTATATATTGCTGCCCATCAGATTTACTGTGCTATATATATATATTTTTTCATAACTCTGACAACCCCTTTAATACTAATGTATTTTATACTGTTCATGACCTAAAGACATTCTTAGAAACTCCATACTTACTATAGTCCATAAAGCTTAGATTTGAGTGATTTTCAGTGGCGTCATAAGGTAGGAAAGTCTTTATATGTCCTTGTACCTGCAGAATTGTATGTGAAGATCACATGTTGTTTTCCCTTGACTGGCTACAATTTTAACCCTTAGGATACCGGAGGTTTTTTCATTTTTGCTTTTCATTTTTCTTCCCTATCTTCCTTGAGCAATAACTTTTTTTTTTTTATTAAACTGTTCACATATCCATATGAGGGCTTATTTTTTGCAGGACAAGCTTTACTTTCTAATGCCACCATTTAATATGGCATACAATGTAGTGGGAAGCTGGAAAAAAATTCCAACCCATAAACCTTCACCGGTTTATGGGTTTTCTTCCTACAGTGTTCCTTTTGCGGCAAAACTAACTTGTGCACTTTATTCTCTGGTTCAGTACAATTATGATACCACATATTGACCTATTTTTCCATGATGCCAGTCGCCATATTAAAAAAATATTTTTATATTTTAGTAGTATCAGCGTTTTTAAACGCGATGATCCCATGATGTTTATACTTGTTTGTTATTTATGTATTTATTTTTTTATTCTACGGAAAGGGGGTGATCTAAATTTTTTATATTTTTTTAATTTTGACGCTACAAAACTCTATTTTTTAAATTCTGAAACATCATGGTTCTTATAGATCCATGATGAGAGGAGAATTGCTCATTTCTTATGTAGGCCTACCACCTGCTGGTCAAAATAAGAATTGCAGCTTCAGTACCCTGGGTCTCTTCAGAAAGACCCAGTGTATTGAATTCAATTACCAGCATCTTCACTGGCCACAGAGAATGCAGGTAAGAAGCCAGGAAGCACGCGCTTCCGGTTTTTGAACGTATAGACACTGTTATAACACTTAAGGCTTTATTGATTGCAATTGCTATTATTGGCAGTCGCTGTCGTTAGCCACGGGTCTCTCCTCTTTGAATCAAGGGAGACCCGCTGGCCATGGCGCCCGCTGCACGCTTGAACGGGCACCATGATTGCCCATTGCTCCAGTACCGTACATGTAGGACGCTGGTAGTAAGAAGGTTAAGCAAAAGCTAATATTTCATTTTCCCATATGTCTATATATTTTTACATTTTTTTCACCTTCCTTCCAGCTGTAAGTGGTAAAGGTAAAACACCTTTGAGGAAAAAGTGCAGTGTTGCCTTGAAAAGTCCAGCTCAGCAAACTGCACCAAGTGAAGAAAGTAGCTGTGAAAAGGGGTGCCAAGTGACAAGTGAACAGATAAAGGCTGATATGAAGGCAGCCAGTGACCCCTCTGACAGAAGCAAAGGAAAAGATTGCTCCAATGAAGTGAATGCAGCAGGTGACGTTATAGATGCAAATGAGCAAAATATGGAGACAGATCAGTCTTTGAATGAGAGTCCTGATTCTGCCGTGGAAGTAGATTTATGTACTTGTGATAGATCAGAAGATTTGGAGCTCAATGCCGCTCAGGGACAAGAGACAGGTGCATTATGTCCTCATTGCTCCAAAAATGTGAAGCAGGAACAAAATTCACAAAGAAGAAACAGCGGAAGTTGTGACCTGCCGCAGCCTTCAACCAGTCACTCCTCCCCAGAGGATGGCTCTGAATGCACTCTCAGGACTCCACACAATGGAGCAAACAGGACTAATTCAGGTATAGGGGTGGATTCAAATGCATCTTCTGCAAACAACAGGGCACAGCAAGGGGGTGCTAATCCAAACAGGCCTCTCACAAGAGCAAGAACAAGGCTGTCTCAGGTGTCTCTTATTTCCGATGGGGGTGAGTTCCATTTGTATTTTATTTTCTGCTTCTCTGTTTCCATCTTGTCATAAGTGGACAGTTTAATCGTTCTAATGTAATATTTTCTCTTAAGAATCCACGCCAAAAAGCAGAAAAGCTGTAAAGAGGAAACGCACGGCTGATAAATCTACAAGCACCAGTGATCCAGTTATTGAAGATGACCATGTCCAGGTAGGTTTACATAGCTCAAGTGTATAAAATATTGTATACCTAGTGTAGGAGATCTCACTGTGTCACCAATGTTATACACATTATGCTATATTATACTTCATACATGGCCTTTTTGAATGAATTGCTTCATAGTTTTTTTCAAGATAAAAAAAAAACTGTCTCCTAAAACTTCCAGTAGTCAGTGGTTCTCCGTCTCCTGTGTAACAATACTTCAGCCACATAATAATGAATAGCAGGGGTTACATACAACAGAAATATATCTGGTGTATAGGAAACAATTATTAAGGAATTTACAATTAAACGCACACTAATCCTAAATATTGAAGCAACCTAGGCACCATGGACATGTAGTAATCTGCAAGCAGCGTGTTATAGAGCAGAAGATGCTGAGCAGATTGATAAATTCATGGTCCTATTCAACGATTGGCAGACATCCCTGTGTAACAACATACAGAGGCAGCTGTCACTGATACGACGGTTTTCTGAGATTTTTATACTAATGACTATCCTCAGGATACATTATCATTATCTGATGGGTGGGGATCCGACTCCCGGGACCCCCGATGATCAGCTGCTTGAGAAGGCAGCAGTTCTACTGTGAGCGCCATGGCCTTCTCTCTGCTTTTCCTTGGCTGAGTAACGAAACGCTCATATGTCACGTGACCTAGGCACAGCTCTACCCCATTCAAGTGAATGGGACTGAGCGTAATACCAAGCAAAGCTGCTGTACAGCTTGTACAGCTGTTTTTTTTTATATATATACTGGTGAATGATATATAAGCTAATTCTCAACTTTAAGGGCCAGTTCACACTTTTTTCCAGTGGAATTTGAGCTTAGACACCTTTCTTAGTCACGCTCACTTAGAGCTTTGCAAAGGAGACTCTTTACTCCATATTTTATAGTATAAAGAAACCTCTTTCCCTAGTAAAGTATACCACAAAAATGTGTAACATCCCTGTCCCTACACTGTATTAAAAATAAACTAAAACAACAGTTACACTTTAAAGGCTTTGGACATCTATACAGGGACTTTTTTTTGTTATCGTTTCCTAAATGTAGTCTTACATCTATACAGTCAGTATGTATAACTACGTCACATACTGTAGCTGGATGTCCTTCTGCATTTGCATTAGCTTTGATAGTGCACTGTTCCTGGCTTTGTCGGCTTTCTGTTTTCCACCTCCATACTTTCCAGGTTAGGGTCTTACTACATGGCTCAATGTACAGACAGGGCGCGTGCGGGTAGATAGTAAACATGTTCACCAACGCTCGTTTGCATCAACCTATTACACAGTCAAATGCAAAGTGAATTTTCAGTTCTATTGAATATCTGCAGCAATAGGTGGCAATAGTTTTCATCTTTCATCTTGATGAAAGATGAAAATCAGCTGACTTGCTCATGTATCGGATGATTGGCAGCATGATTATACGGTCCAGTTATTGGGAGTTAGTGTTCCTAGAGTACGCTTTTCCTGATAATTGTCCCGAAAATCACATGATATTATAAGATTTTAAGAGAATGCAAGGAGGGCAAATCACACAGGGTTTAGATAGGGAAGAAAGTACATGCCAGACAAAAGGGTGAATCACATAGGCTGTGCAGAGAGAAAGGAGAGCATCTACAGCAGACCCTGCAGGGGAGGGGGTTACACTGTCATCAATATCTGTGTCCATCAACTCTGAGGAGAAGAGATCCCTCTTGGGCTGTAAAAGAAGAAAACTGTCTAGGAATGAAGCTATGTTGATACATGAGAGCTATTTTAACCACTCGCCTACAACTGCACATCTTTATACGTCGGGACAGTAGGCTGTCAACTGTAACCCACCGTGTATAGATGACAGATCTGTGGTGCTGCAGATCGCTGCACTGTCTTTAGACAGCTGCAGTCACAGTGAAGATCCCCAAGACCAGCCAAAGTGGTCTCCGGGCAGGTGATCATTGTGACAAGTGTCACAATGGTCCTGTGTGAAGTAAAAGTATATAAAGCCGGCAGGGGCACTTTAGTTATGTGAGAGCGAACCCTGCTGGCTGTAAAGTGAACTGTGAATTAACCCCTTCATGCCTTGACTGTGACCAGAAGGAGTTAATTCACTTTTAAAAAAATAAATAAATAGTAAAAATAACAGCAAAAAAATTATAGCTATAGTTATTAGTTTTAGGAATAGTATAGCAGACTTTGTGAACACAGAAAAATAAAAAATAGTTATTTTTTGTAATAGTAAAGCGGACTTTGTGTAAAATATGCAAATGTGCACACATGTTTTTTTTCCTTTTCTTTCATAAAAAAATTTAGCAATATTTAGTATGGGTTTTTACGGCGCTGTGCTTGGTAAGCTGCAAGAAGGCCGTGGCGCTCACTGCCTTCTCAAACAGCTGATCAGCTAGAGTCCAGGGTGTCCGACCCCCACCAATCAGATACTAATGACCTAGAATGACCATATTCATCTTGTAGAGAGGCAGCACTCCCAGTAGCAGTTCTTGGAGGATCAGTCAGCAGAATCTGTTTAAAGGAAGTCTTTCACCTTTTTTTCACCTATATAACTGGACAGCAGTGCCCCACAGAAGATTGCAAACACATCCCAAACATAACTGTGTGCACTTTGTGTCTGTATTACATGTCCAGGAAAAGCACTTTTATTCTGCAGGAAAACAGCTCCCAAGTGCCCGGCTGAAAGTGAAAGTAAAAACAACTTTCTCTCCCGACT
This sequence comes from Rhinella marina, assembly GCA_900303285.1. Classification (NCBI taxonomy): domain Eukaryota; kingdom Metazoa; phylum Chordata; class Amphibia; order Anura; family Bufonidae; genus Rhinella; species Rhinella marina. Next base: position 71,061 of record ONZH01024588.1, read on the forward strand.
CGATTTCTAACAGCTATATCTTCTAATATACTGGATATAATGCTGTGATTTTGGTATCATTTGACAGCTTGGAATGTCAGCTTTCAAAGAAGGTCAGAACCATTTTTCTATCTGCTACCAATCCAATCAGCTTAAAGGGTTGTTATTTTAAAGAGGACCTCTCACCACAAAATGTAATGCAATCTGACAGCAACATGTTATAGAGCAGGAGGAGCCGAGCAGATTGATCCTGTATATAGTTTTATGGGGGAAAGATTCAGTAAAACTTATAAGTTATACATCTATATCTCTGCTTTTTCCACTTGTTATGAAAAGCTATCTATACAGGGAGAAAGTGTTATCAGTGACTGACAGCTATTTCTGTAAGTACACTTATAGAGGCTCACAGTAAAAGAAAAATATGTGCGTAAGTGTCCACTAATTGAGAAAAGTCTTACAGTGCAAAAGATGGGCGCTAAAATCAAAATAAGAAAATCTTTATTTATATGTAATTAAAACCAGGTGAAATGTCATGCCCAGAATCCCTGGCATTCAACACATACATGCCATATGGGATTCACTCAGTGTAGGAGTGTAATGTAGGCAAAACTTTGCCCAAATATCTTGTCACAGGCGAACACTGGTCCTTCTGAAGGTGTAGGGGTAATCTATTTTATGTATATAACACCCACAATCACGTCAAGGACCGGTGCCTATTGGTAGGGATATAACTGGCTATATATCTGAAGGACAAGTAACCAGCTCTCTCTAATCCTACAATGCTGACAAGATAAATCAATGCTGTTGTCTAGTGCTGTTATCTAAAGAAACCTATCAAGCAGGCTATTAACTAAGGTAGATGGCTCAACGCATTTCTGGATAGATACACTATCCTCCTCAGGAGCCTATAGTTATAATACTATCGCCTGATAATCTAAAACTATGTAACAAACAGACAAACATAAAGTAACAAGCGAAGCACAAATAGTCAGCAGAAAGGTTGTGGGGGGATGGCACTACACAAAAAGGCTAATGTCCATGTGAACATGGGTTCCCTCACAAAACTGGAGTCAGCTTCCTCTGTGGTGCTCAGCAAAAAGTAAATAGCAAAGAACTTGCAAAAAGCATGTGTAGAAAGAGAATTGATGCGGCACTCACCAGAGTCTTCTTGCTTCTTAAAGTTTTATTAAACACGTACATAAAAACAGGTTGCATGGCAGACGCCATTCAGTGCACCAGGAGACCAGCGGCGACGACCGTTTCGCACACACATGCTTCCTCTGGCCGCTTCCTCGTTCCTGTTCCAGTTATAAAGTAACAAGCGCACACCCCCTCTCACTGTGGCGGCGCCTCCGGCACTAATGGCGGCCGTAGCGCAGCCGCCGAAACTCCCGGATTAGGTAGGGCGAGACTCCACCCACAAAAACAATGCCGGCCAATCAGCTCCCTCCAAAATAAGCATCGAAGCTATACCAGCAGCACAGCAAGTCGGAGGAGAGCTGCACTATGTAATTGGCTGACAAAACAAGCCGGGAACATGCCGGCTGGTACATAGGAGGAGACCAATAGTCAAGTCAAAATAGTAAATACCCATTACATAAGTACACTTATACACACAGTTCAATCACTTTAAACTCCTGTACCAATAGTTCTTCACAGAAAGTGGAAAAATCAGAGATATAAAAATTACAGGTTTTACTGAATCTTTTCCCACAAAAAATAAATAAAATAAATATATATACATCTCTCTCTCTCTCTCTCTCTCTATATATATATATATATATATATATATATATATATATATATATATATATGGCACCCACCACTTACAGTATTTCACTGCACTTCAGTCCTCACATGTAAATTAGATTTAAAATAGAGGGGAATCTTGGACAACCCATTTAAAGGCAGCATAGCATGTGCAGTGGTCTGCACTCCTTTAAGCCAAATGGAATACAGGCGAGCGTAGTACAGTGAAAGATGCACTTTAAAATCTTTGCCACTTATTGCAAACAGCAGTGGAGGAGGCTCTTTCAGCGGCCGACAGGATTGTAAGAGGAAGGAGGAGGAAATGGAGCTTCTTATAAGACACCTATAGAAGAATTCTTTATATACATATGTCTCCGTTAAGTTTAAACTGCTTTGAGCAATATGGGATAAAAGTAAAGAGGCATATTTAGCATATAAACCAAATGACAAAGCTTGAAAGGGCCTTAATTACAAGACGCATTTTTGCAATTTAGCACACGTGGTGGTTTAACGCCCTGATTTTCTTTATTTTTGCTGCTTTTTCATGAAGCATAGCGCTGTTTATCAGTACCTTTTTAAGGAAATGTTTTTCTGCTTTTTAGTTTGTATTCACCATAAACTGTACAAAATGTATAAATAATAAGTAAAGACGTGTTCCCAGCACATGTGTTGGGCATTTAGTGTAGGTGCTGTGTGTTTGAATGAAAGAGGCATCACATGGAGGTCCTGCATGAGTTTGCCTGCTTCAGTAACCCAGTGAACTTATTATTCGACATTTATTTATATATTAAATGGGTACTCATATAATTACTGTTTATATATTTTTGTAATTTATTGTATATTTGGCAGCAATAGTATTTATTCCCAATTAAAAAAAAAAAAAAAGAAAATAATAAGATACTTTATAAATCTAACCAAACACTTGTAAGTTGCTGCCACACCCTTCTGTGGCACATTATCTTCCTTTAAAGAGGTTTTATGTTCCTTGTATATTGATGGCCTATCTTCTGGATTGGCCATCAATATCTGATTAGCAAGGGCCTAATACTCTGCACCCTTACCGGTCAGCTGTTCTGCAGCAACTTCGGAACCTGAACTACAGATCCATCCATTGTGTGTTTGTACGGAGCTAGTTATTGCAGCACTGCTCCCATTGAATTGAATAGCAACTATACGCACAGGCCAGAACAGCTGATTGGCAGGTGTGTGAGTTGTCATGCCCCCACTGATCATGTATTGATGGCCTATCCTGAGGATAGGCCATCAACATAAAAGCACCAAAACAACCCTTTAAAAATACCAGGATCAGGCATGTTAAAATCCAGTATGCCCAAACCTTCTTTCCCCATCAGTCAGGACTCTACCATACACATTACATGATTAAGCGGAAGCAAAGTGCACAGAACACTCATATTAGATAATCAGCTGGCCTGACCTCAATTGGCAGATTTGACTGACAATTCTCTACTTCGTATGGCCATCTTAAAGGGGTTGTCTGGTTTCAGGAGTATCCTATACAAGCCTTGGGATCTTCCTACAATAAAGGAGTGGTGAGTACTTACTTGACAGATTCGGCACCGGACGGGCCCTGTTTACCTGCCTTGCAGCGATGACATCACATCGACAACACGTGAGCACTGACGCCATTCACTCGCTTCAGTGGTGCACCCTTCTGAAACCAGCCAACCCTTTAAAGATTACTAAGTAAATTTACCTCCAGTCAGAAATCTAGATAACAATTAGTCACTTAGATTTTTTTTAACCATTCTTTACACAAGAATGGATAAGCAGCAGATTGGTGTCATCATCGGATCAGGCTAGCACCTTCCAGAAAGTAATAGTATTATTTACAGAGTCATGTAGACTTGTATGTGTCCCCAATAGTCGTGCAGCAGGAGCTTCTCATCACTATTCTCAACACTATTTCTGCATGACGATAATTACTAAATTAAGTTTCTTTTGTCTATCTTTGTGCCAGCAAATGCTGTCACATAAAGTCTTGTCTTCACCACATAATCACAGAAGACAAGGCACAGCTATCCACACTGATCATATCATTGACTATAGGTGGTTTGAAATTTGTTTTTAATTATCAATTTAGCCTCCATTTAGACTGTGTAGAATCTAGAAATGAGCACCACATATTTGCTTATATATATATATGTTTTTTTTTAGTGTATTCATACATACCTGTGAATGATACATGAGCTTATACACAACTTTAAGGGCCAGTTCACACAGTTTTGTCCAGTGGAATTTGAGCTTAGACACCTGTGCCAAAGTTCAGCTGGCGGCTGCGTCATTTCTGCCTCCTTTTCTGTTTCAATGGGAGGCAGCAATTAAGATCACGGAGTTTCGCTATCTTCCCTTCCTTGGCAGGCAGAAATGATGCGGCTGCCGGTGGAATTTCAGGGTCGTGTCATTCCAATTTATTTCTAATATTGTGTAGGGACAGGGATATTAAATGCGTCAGCCAGCACATGTATGCAGCTAGTAATAATCTTTATTAAACTATCAGCAATGATGTTGGATAGTTTAATATGAATAAATCATGCTTACACACAGGTCTGCTGACCAGTAAGATGGTACTGCACTCGGAAAATGGCTGCTGATGGAGGGTTTCGTCCATCAGCAGCCTCCAGTCACATACACTGGAGACAGAATGCACTCTTACTTTGATGGCATATTTTGCCTGTCTGTCCCCAGTGTAAGTGAATGGAGGCCACTGATGGACGGATTTCTCCATCAGCGGCCATGTTCTGCTTTTTACTAGCTGCATGCATGAAGTAGATGTACAAATAGTAATATAAACTGGCCAACCCCTTGAAACATTATTAATAAGGGAAAGAAGTTTCTTTGTACTAGAAAACAGGGCTTTAAAGAGTCTTAGCAAAGTTGTAAGTGTCTGTCTTCACTTCTTCTGGATGCTGAAGATGCCTGTGTGTAATGTACAGAGGCCTCCAACCTGCCACTTGTCACTCACCCAGTCCCCGGGTCCCTGCCTATCTGACTTGTTACACCCAGGCATCTTCAGCACTTAGTAGAATGCTGAAGACAGACTCTTCTTAGTCACGCTCACTTAGAGCTTTGCTAAGGAGACTCTTTACTCCATATTTTATAGTATAATGAAACCTCTTGCCCTAGTAAAGTATACCACAAAATAGTATAGCAGACTTTGTGAACACAGAAAAAATTAAAATATAGTTATTATTTTTTGTAATAGTAAAGTTTAGCAATATTTAGTATAGCTTTTTTATGCTTAAAATATACAAGCACATGCATATTCATGTCTAAGGAAAAAAAAAGCAAACCGTTTAAATTGTCCAATTTTCCTTTTAGATGAATACCTTAGGAGTCAACATTTTTTAAGTCACTTTGAAGGAGTTTCTAATGTTTTGGCACTGTATAACATCTGTACTGCCGGTATGGTGCCATAGAACTGTTGGAAATTGGCCGCAGCAATGCAAAACTTCTTGAGACGACTTCTTCTCGAAAAGATTCTTTCGTTTATTCAGAGACAAGAGCAGCAAGACAGTAGTGTAATAAATATAAAAGTCAGGCAGTATATGGCATAGATGAAAGTTTGGAGCAGCAGTAAAAAAATGGCAGTGCTGAGTGTGTGTGTGCCCAAACATGGTATTTTATACCCCAAAGAACAAAGGAATAATTAGTATTATAATATAGGTTTGCCGCAGTGTACCGCAATCCATAGGAGTGAATAGTGACACACCTAAATTACATCATTGTATCATTATTATACATAACATATGACCTCAAAGATACTTTACTATTCATAACCATTGACGTATATAAGTTGCACCTCCAACATCAATATGCATAAGGAAGACTTACGCCTCCTTATACTTCATGATACTTCATTGGCTAAAATTTTTCTAACACGTTTGAGAATGATAGATATTCAACCTTCAATCCCTCGTCCTCTGATTCCATTATCCTTGACAGTGTTTGTTTGCCATAAACTAAAGAAGCTGACAAATGTCCACTAACCAAGTATCACATAAATATGTAACTAAGACTCCATGATCTCATAACTAGCTAGTCCTAAACAGAAAACATATGTATTAATTGATCACTTAAAGGGAACCTGTCACCTCCTATAGACTAAAAAAACTGTCAGCAGTACCTTAATTTAGAGACCAGTGTGATGCTAATGAAGGTCTTCATATGGAGAAGTGATTCCTCTAACTGTCACAAATCGATCTTCTCTTCTCTTGAGCGCGCTGTCTTGAGTCAGCTTGAAGTCAAGGGGGCAGCGGCCTCCTTGCTTCAAGTCGAGCAAACCACTCCCCTCTTGTTGTTGGCTGACAGGTTGCCGTTGGGCCGGGGATCGCGCAAGTCTCGCGCATGCGGGGTACGCGATTTGTTCCTGCGTGATCCCGGCTCCGGCTGTTCAGTTTGCCGGCGCTTTTCTGTATACTGCGCATGCGCCGCAGAAGCAAGTGAGCGCACTTGCCAGAGCATTTCCTCGGGGTGAGTATGTCCTCTGGCAAACTGAACAGCCAGAGCCGGGATCGCGCAGGAACAAATCGCGCACCGCGCATGTGTGAGACTTGCGCGATCCCTGGCCCAACGGCATCCTGTCAGTCAACAAGAGGGGAGTGGTTTGCTTGACTTGAAGCAAGGAGGCCGCTGCCCCCTTGACTTCAAGCTGACTCAAGACAGCGCGCTCAAGAGAAGAGAAGATCGATTTGTGACAGTTAGAGAAATCACTTCTCCATATGAAGATCTTCATTAGCATCACACTGGTCCCTAAATTAAGGTACTGCCGACAGTTTTTTTTAGTCTATAGGAGGTGACAGGTTCCCTTTAAGGACCTCTGTTTTCTTAGCAACAGTACATTAGTATTCAAGGTGACTCTTTAGCTAAGCTTTAAGATAGAAATATAAGATGTCTGACTAAGACAACATGACTGACCATCAGATCTTATCCTGATTCTCCAACAAGAACCAGAAATAGAATAGAAAAATAGGCTGCCAAGATGTGCTCCAGTCCTTTGAAGTCTTATGGTGGGCCCAGCGAGTAGATAAAGTAGATTCATTTTCAGAGGATAAACAGACAGTAATTGTTTTGCCTTGAAATCTTTTGTAACAGCTAGAAAAAAATTAATACGAAAGGAAACATTTTTTCATATTTTTTTCAGTTTTTCCTTTTTTTTTAAATATTGTATCTGTCTCTAATTGCAAAAAGGAAAGGTCTAATGTGTCCTATGAAGACTATCAAATACATGTAGGTTGGCTCAGAATTTAGTTATTTGGCACATTGCTAAAACTGAAAACCTGACCTGGTAAGGAAGGGGGGTGTAAACACTGAAGTGGTTAAGCCTGTATTACTGAGACGCACATGACTACATGACAAAAGTCAGGATGTAAGATGCAGAGGTTCTGAAAAGGAATGAATGTAAGAAGCATGTCCATAGATAAGCATGTGAAAGTATTGGAAATAGACTGCATAGTGTGTATGACATTCTTTATATGGAGTGAATATGTTTTTTCTAGGTTTTGAATCTTAAATCGAAGAACCTTGTGGGTATTACCTTAACTAACTGTGGCATCACAGATTTGGTCCTAAAGGATTGCCCCAAAATGATGTTCATCCATGGTGAGTTTATTTCAGATTTCTGTTTGGTATGAAAAAAAAAATACTTGCTCTGCCAATACTTTGATAATTTTCAGAGTATTAATGTAAATGTGCATAATGCTTTGTAATTTTAAATCTACCTTAAAGAGTATCTTTTGAATACAATTTTAATAAGACCAAATAAGTTTTTCTAATATAGTTTATTAATGCTCTTTGTATTTTTTATTATACTTTTACCCCCCTAAAGCACACCATTACCTGTACACTTAAAATTAATTTCTCTGTACACTGCTGACCGCTCAACGCAGTACGGGCTGTAGACATTTTATCAATGGGGCCGCAGCAGCAGCGTTTACAGGCAGGAGCGCATATTGTTGCTCCTGCCTGTGCCCCTGGAGGTTTACTAACTCCTGGCATAGCACAATGGTACCCTGTACCCATGGGCTATGCCAGGGTTAGCTGAGCGGGCTCCTGCCTGTGCCTTCTCCGCTAAGGTAAAAGTCCTCCAGCCTTTAGCTTAGCGAAGCAGGCAGGAGCCCGCTCCGCTCATCTATCCCTGGCATAGTACATGGGTACAGGGTACCCATGTGCTATGCCAGAAGCTAGTAAACCTCCAGGGGGCACGAGCAGGAGAACACATTGCGATGTAGCCCCATTCATAAAATGTCATCTCCGTACACCGCTGAACAGTCTGCGGTGTACAGAGAAGTGAATAAAAATACAAAAAGCATTACTGTGGCATTAGGAACATCTTAATAAAATTTTATTCAAAAGTTTAGTTACTCATTAATTCTCTCCACTTTTGCCAGATTCATATTTTGCTTTTGTGTTCCTTCCTGGGATATGTCCATGTGGATTAAAGGGTTTGTCCCTAGGCTATGCCATCAGTGTCCTGACTGCACAGTCAAATGGCAGCTGCGCTAGGAGAGCATTGTAAACTTAAATCTCATGATTAATGTTAAAACTGAAAATCAGACATCTTATAGTGCAGGACAAAGCTAGAACCAACCCGCTACCTCACATGGATTCAGAGATCTCCCCATTCATTGCTCCATTTGATGTGCTAGATTTATATCAAGCTGACAGCTCTGGGGTCACGCCCTTTATGCTGCAGCTCAGGGGATGTGTCCTTTCTGCCGTGGCTCTTGAAGGATAGAACTAAGCACGTGCATGCACATCAGCAAGGTGGACAGTGAAATAAGTAAAAGAACAAACAGGACATGGCCCTATACACATACATTTTATTGAATAACTCAGTAGCCATACTAAATGTTTAATGTCATTACAAAAGTTTTCAGATCATGGTGCTGATTTGAAAATTGCAGAATATTTTTCGTGGGACCCCTTTAAATTGCAGTCACTTTCGTAGCACCTCTACAACTTTGTCCTATCAACAGAAGTCATATAAGCTCTTCCCACACCCCCACCCCCTCATAATCCGACACGGGTGACATGTTCTAGTGATATGCCACGGATATTAAAGAGAAACGTGCAGCTATTAGTATTGGTCTTTTCTTAAATGTACTAATGTTGTAAGTAGAATCATAATGGCCATCAGTTTAGACATTGCTTACAGTTTTAACAATTGATCTGTATTATTTTTCATCTTCCAGCAACACGATGCCGTGTACTAAAGCACTTAAAGGTGGAAAATGCTCCAATAGTCAATCGCTTTGATTATGCTCAATGTAAGAAGCTTAACATGGAACAAGTTCTTGACCAGATCCTTAAAATGCCCCCTGAAAGAAATCGAATCATCTACCTACGCCCCATGCAACAAGTAAGCTTTTCCACCTAAACACTGTTTAAAAAGTCTACAATGTCTTATTAAATATCTAAGATTAGTGAGCAAGTTTGATACTAGAATTCTTCTGAAATGTTCAGTTTCAGCTCCCATTCCTGGAATGGCGTGGGTGTGTGTCATGCAATTGGATGTCTAATATATGTTTTTTTAAAAAATCCTCTCTAACGTATTTATTTGTAACTGAGCTTTATTTTCAGTCTGGTAAATAAAACTGAAAAAATAACACTTAGGGCTCATTCAGACGACCATATTGTTTTGCGCATTCACAAAACATGAATGCTGGCCCATGTGTGTTCCGCAATATGCAGACCGCACATGGCCGACACTATCATAGAAAATGCCTATTGTTGTCTGCGATGGCGGACAAGAATAGGACATGTTCTATCTTTTTTTGCGGCGCTATGGAACGGAACTACGGATGCGGACAGCACATGTTGTGCTGTCTGCATCTTTTGCGTCCCCATTGAAATGAATGGGTCCGCACCCGTTCTGCGAAACTTCGGAATGGGTGCGGACCTGTTCATATGGCCCTGTGAATTGGTCCTTAGCTTCAGTTTAAAGGTACGGCAGAGAGATGCATAAAGAAAAGGCTTGAGAATTTGGAGATGCTTCACTGACAATAGGGAAATTTTCATCCTTGACATGGGATGTTAGGGCAGCCTGGCATCAGCTTTGTTAACATTTAAATGGATGTTTGGATGGTAAATTAGATTGCTTTCAATTGCTTATATTACAAAAAAAAAAAGTACTTTTCATCCCACTTACCATTTGCTTTGGACATTTATATGGTGCTGACCAGAGACACCAAACAGTGCACACATTGATATGTTATTGTATGGCAGTTTTCTGCTGTCATGAAACTACATCTCTCAGCATGTCTGAACTTGCTCAAAATCATTACAGTGTGTGTATATATGTGTGTGTGTGTGTGTATATATATATATATATATATATATATATATATATATATATATATACGACAAAAGAGCAGCAGCACAAGTCTTGAATGGGGGGGGGGTGCAATCCCTCACGGCTAAGGATATTAAGCCTGATGCATAGAACAATGGAGAACGAGGCAGCACTTGGATGTGGTGAAGATAGTAGACCTTTATTCCAGACAACGCGACGTTTCGGCCGACTCAATGTGGCCTTTCTCAAGCATAAAACAACCAGTGTGAACAAACACTTAAATAAGCAAAGTGGGAGGGTTCATTACAACATGTGACCAATTATGCAAATGCATAGTGACATCACTGGGAGGGTTCATTACAACATGTGACCAATTATGCAAATTCATAGTGACATCACTGGGAGGGTTCATTACAACATGTGACCAATTATGCAAATTCTTAGTGACATCATATATGCAGTGAATCAAATAGTGATACAATATTCATATTGTTAATATACACAATCAAATAAACAAACGTGCATACATAGGTAGACATTTAATAAACGTGCATGAAAACATGCTACACTCTATATATACTCATATATATATATAGATTTATATATATAATATAAATAGATATATAGATATTGAAATGTGTGTGTGTGTGTATATATATATATATATATATATATATATATATATATATATAGATGTATGTATAAAGTGTGTGTGTGTTTGTCTGTGTATGCATAATCTAGACTATGATATGCGTCAGAAGTCTGCTTTTCCCTGTTGCATCAAGTACACGTTTGCTGCTTTTTAATGGAATAATAAAAGCCAATTTTTATATATTTTACCGCGGTGCTAAATCAATGTCTTGTTTATTAATCATTAAATTATTGTATTTCTTTATTTTCATTTTCTTGCCTCTCTATACAGGTAGACACATTGACATTAGAAAGAAAAATATTCGGTGGTCCATACCCTTATCACATCTGTATGATACATGAATTTAGCAATCCTCCTAATGTTAGAAATAAAGTGCGCGTCCGCAGCTGGATGGACACTATAGCAAACGTCAATCAGTGAGTATACATTGTGTTTACGTCCTCTTACTGTTCTGGGGTATCATTTATTTTGCTCTGTTGAAATGTCCATGAGCCCCCTAAATGGTTAAGGCTACTTTCACACCAGCATTTTTGCAGGATCCGTCATGAATCTGCAAAAACGCTTCCAAGACTGATCAGTTTTGTCCTAATGCATTCTGAATGGAAAAGGATCCGTTCAGACTGCCTCAGTTTTGGTTCAGTTTGCTTCAGTTCAGCATTCCGCTTTGGAGACGGACACTAAAATGCTGCTTGCTGCGTTTTGGTGTCCGCAAGACGAAGCGGAGCCAAACGGATCCGTCATAACTCACAATATAAGTCAATGGGGACGGATCCGTTTTCTCAGACACAATAGAAAACGGATCCGTCCCCCATTGACTTTCAATAGAGTTCATGACGGATCCGTCTTGGCTATTTTAAAGCTAATACAACCGGATCCGTTCAGAACAGATGCAGATGGTTGTATTATCATGATGGAAGCGTTTTTGCTAATCCATGACGGATCCAGCAAAAACGCTGGTGTGAAAGTAGCCTAAGCCCACAGGCTCTTGGAAAGGCTGATTGCTAATGATAGCTAATTCTTATACTCGCTATTCAGTACTCTAGTTTAGAGATTTAGTGGTTATACTTTTGTAAAAAGTATAAAAGTAGCACTAAATCTAAACTATATAAACTGTATCATTCACACACATGTAGATATTTCTGGAAGGTCTCAGAGCTATAGATATGAAAGCTAAAGAAGTGATCATGGTGACAGATTTATTATGTATTTATTTATTTATTGTTAGAATTCATTTTATTAATCCTATTAAAGACATTACAATACAGATAGTCGCCCATAAATGTGGCCATACACATTAGATAGAATTAGGTTGATGGTTGTGAACGATAGTTTTGTAGACGCAACCAAATTGACCAGTATATTTCAGGCTGGACATATGTAAAGAAAGATCTTTTATCCAACTATTGGGCAAACATGACTTATTTTAAACAAAGAGGGACACCACTGTCGGGATATTGATGACCTACTATAGGCACCCAGAGCTATCAGCTGTTCAAAGGGGTCACGGCGCTCAAGCAAGTGCTGCGTCCTCTCGAGCGTTTACCAGTATGCCTGTGGCAGTGCCATGTAATTACAACTCCTCGTATCATTCGCTGCATAAACCCTTCAAATTCAAAGCAGAACAATGCTAGTACTCATTCACCCGATGTATGTGGGATACCCAGGTGACCCTGGGCATCAACCACTACACCTAGAACCCAGAAGAGCCCTTTAGAAATGGTTACAGGCTTGAATCCTGATTCATCAGAACATGCTCCTGGGGTAGGTGCTTGGATGCTTCCTGAATCTGATATTTAATCAACTGATATACAGCAGATATGAGAAATGCACAAATTGCTTGCAGTACCCCAGAGTTCTGGAGTCATTTTTCCTTTTCTTGTGTATCTGTCTTTTTTCTAGACAATGGTGGTTTAAAACAGTCATTTTATATTAAGTTTCACCTACAAACAATTGTTTTGGCTGAATTTGTCTGTTTTGATCAACTTTAGTGTCTATCAAACTTTAATATGTATGGCAGTATATGGCAACCTTTAAAGGGAACCTGTCTCCATGAAATTCAGTACGATCTGCAGGCAGCTTGTTATAGAGCAGGAGGAGCTGAGCAGATTAACCACTTCAGATCTGGGCCATTTCCCCCCTTCCTGACCAGGCCTAATTTTGCAAATCTGACATGTCACTTCATGTGTTAATAACTTTGGAACACTTTTACTTATCCAAGCGATTCTGAGATTCTTTTCTTGTGACACATTGTACTTCAAGTTAATGGTAAATTTGAGTCGATAAGTTTTAATTTTATTTATAAAAAAAATCCAAAAGTTAACGAAAATTTGAAAAAAATCACTGTTTTCTAAATTTGAATCTCTCTGCTTTTAAGACAGATAGCGATACCCCATAAAATACTTTTTAATTTACATTCCCCATATGTCTACTTTACGTTGGCATCATTTTGGTAGTGTCATTTTATTTTTTTAGGACAGTAGAATTTTAGACGCAATTTTTGCAAATTTGCAAAATCAACTTTAAGGACCAGTTCAGTTCTGAAGTCAGTTTGTGAGGCTTACATAATAAAAACCACCCATAAATGACCCCATTTTAGAAACTACATCCCTCAAACTATTCAAAACTGGTTTTAGAAATGTTGTTAACCCTTTAAGTATTCCACAGGAATTAAAGCAAAATAAATGTGAAATTTCAAAATTTAACTTTTTTTCAGATTTTCCATTTTAATCATTTTTTTCCCTGTAACACATCAAGGGTTAACAACAAAACAAAACTCAATATTTATTACTCTGATTCTGCAGTTTGCAGAAACACCCCACATGTGGTCGTAAACTGTTATTTGGGGATACGCCATGGCTCAGAAGGGGAGGAGCAGCATCTGCATTTTCTGTCATGGTTTTTAGGAGCGATAACTTTTTAATTTTTTTGTGGACTGAGCTGCGTGAGGGCTTATTTTTTGCGGGACAAGCTCTGCTTTTTATTGGCACCGTTTTGGGGTACATCCGGCTTTCTGATCACTTTTTAATCTAATTTTTGGGAGGTTAACTAAAAAAAAAAAGCAGTTTAGGGGCATTTTTCTATATATTTTTTTTTACACCGTTCACTTGATGGGGTAGATCATGTGATATTTTTGGAGAGCCAGTTGTTACGGACACAACGATACCAAATATGTCTGTTTTTTTTTTTTTTTTTTACGTTTTACACAATAAGAGAATTTTTAGAAAAAAAATCATGTTTTTGTGTTGCAATTTTTTAAGAGCCTTTTTTTTCATTTTTCTGGCTATGATCTTGTGTGGGGGCTCATTTTTTGCGGGACGTTTTTATTGCTACCATTTTGGGATGCATACGACTTTTTGATTGTTTGATATTATGTTTTTTGGTAGGTGAGGCAACAAAAAAAAGCTGTTTTGGCATAATTTTTATTAGATTTTTTTACGCAGTTCACTTGATGGGGTAGATCATGTGATATTTTTATAGAGCGGGTCGTTGCGGACGCGGTGATACCAAATATGTCTATTTTATTTATTTATTTTTTATTTGTAACATTTTTTTAATGACATATTTGGGGGGAAATTATTTTTTTATGTGATTTTTTTTTTTTTTTTTTTTTTTTTTTTTTTTAATTGTTTTTTTTTTTTTTTTACACTTTGTGTCCCCCATAAGGTCATACAAAACCTGGATTCTCTTTAAATGACAGTTTGCCAGGCACCACTATCAGCCGTCAGGTGTAAAACTGGATTGAAGAAACAAGGCCACAAGGCTGAGTCTAGGTATACCCAACTGTTACGTATATTGTTCAGCTATGTAACCCACAAACTTTGGCATTTGTCTATAAAAGGTTCACTGAGTTTTCAGAAAACTTTTGGTATGTTAGAGGCATATCAGAAGTTTTTATTGGTGGTGGTCTTAGTGCAGAGACCCCCACCGGTTACTGTAATGAGGAGAGAGAAGAGCTCACATATTGCGCTCTCTCTCTTTGATGCAGGAGAGGAAGCAAGACAGACTCAATATAAAGTGGGTCTCAGCACTCACACTACATCAATGAAAATTTTTGATGTTTCTAGGAATTTTCAAAAGTTTTCTGAAAACTGTGACCTTTTAAATTAGTGGATTCAGCCTTTCTATTAGAAGAAATATCCACTACCCGTTTTAAAGAGAGAGTCACAATTACCGGGAAAAAAAATCATCATTAGACCTTATTATGCCCATTTTATTGCAAATATATATATATTTTTTTAATTCATTTGGAGTATCCATGGGAAGCTCTTCCAGACATTTAGGTACCATAGAGCATATTTAGTCTGGGAAACACATTCTGCGTGACGGCTGTATTTACCGTATTGAACACTGCTCCTCTGATGTGAACTCATAGTGTCATAATGATTTATGATGCTGTGTGTTCCTGCCTTAAGCTACTTTCACATCTGCACTTTGTATTCCGGTTTTGAGATCCTGCAGAGGATGTCAAAATCGGAGCAAAACACGTCAGTTCAATTTAATACATCTGAATGCATCCGTTCAGTTCAGATGCGGTTGTATTAAATTGAAACGGAACAAACCGGATCAGTCACTAAAAACAATGTAAGTCAATGGGTGCCGGATCTTGCTTTTTTAGCGTCAGAAAAAATAAATTATCCAGCACCAATGACTTGCATTCTTTTTAGTGCCAGATCCGGTTTGCTACGTTTCACAGACCAGACACAAAACCGAAGCTTGCAGCAGTTTTGTGTCCGGACACAAAATGGAACAAACCGGAATGGAAGACATCCTAATGGGTCCTAATCTGTTTTGCCTCCATTGACAATGCATGGGGAAAGAACTGAAGCGTTTTGCTCCAGTTTTGAGATCATCTGCCGGATCTCAAAACCGGAATACAAAGCGTAGATGTGAAATTAGCCTTAACGTGGATCTACTGAACTGTACTCTCGGTATTATGGGAGTACAGTTCAGTAGACCCGCTGTCTGTCAGGAACACACAGCATCATAAATCATTATGATGCTGTGAGTTCACGTCCGAGGGGCAGTGTTCAGTCTGAGAAATGGTCATCACACAAAGCGTGTTTCCCAGACTGAATATGTTCATGTGAAATTGCTCTTAGGGCAATTCTTTCTAGGAACATATCAGCTAAGTAGTACTTCTCAAGAAGGACAAAAACTGACTGCCTCTCTTTGTCTCTTGCTCCGCCTCTCTAGGCAGCACTGGAGAGAGAGTTTATTTTCTGGTTAAGATTTATTCCTAGAATAATCATCTCTTCATTTTCCTTTTGTTTTACTCTTTGAAACTATTAAGCTGCAAAGCTTTGAATTGACTTATCTCTTTTTGATATTTTCTCTTTAGAGAGCTCATTAAATACGAATTCTTTCCCGAGGCCACTCGCACGGAAGAAGATGTAAAGAAATATACAAAATATCCCTGGGGTCGAGACATTTACACCCTGGAAGGTAATTAACATTTTTCCTTAAAGATTTAGAAAGATGTTCTTGCCCGATGAAACTAACTAATAACTGATTTGTGGTCAGGATTATTTTTAAACTTTACTTTTCAAAAGAGATGTTTATTGGTGAAGAGGTTTATTGGACACTTATTATGTGAGAAAAATATATTGCCTTGACTTCAGTAAGGCTATTTTCCATGTATTTTGTAGGTAGATATTGTTTCTATACCCCTATGTTAAAAAAAGGGGGGGAGGTGTCACAAGCCCTCTGTATGATGTCCATATGTCCCTTGTGGCCAACTAAATTTTGATCGGAACTGTTCCTATCAATTATTTTCCAGGTGTTGTGGATGGTGCTCCGTACTCGATGATCACAGACTTTCCTTGGTTACGGTCACTGAGAACTGCAGAACCAAACAGCTATGCAAGATATGACTTTGAGGATGATGAAAAAAGTAAGTTGAATTAAAAATGTCCTCTTTCGAACAACCATTTACATGTGACATTTTTCTACATAAATGTAGAGATTGCTTGTAAATGTACAGATCCCCAGTTACATCCTGCTTTATAATCCAGAGCTCCGTACACTTCAGATGTCTCAGCATTCCTTGTTCAGTGTCTGTACAAACCTTGCTCGGGTGATTTGTCCGAGTAGTGCAGTCTTCGTACACCAGATTGCTGTACTGTCCCTAGTGCAAAGGAAATAAAGCTCCGCGACACTGCAAGGGATGTGTCTGTTTCCAGTGGTAATCAGCAGACCTGTGAATACAACACTGGACTGTATTACAGGCTGTCTCTCTGGACCAGTGAAAGATGCAGTATGTTGATATGTGAAGTGTAAAATAGTGTCCAAAAGTGCTACCCAAATAGGGTAATCATAGACTCACTGGGTATTGTGTATCCCCTTAAATGCATCACAATAGTATGTTGCATCTGTTCCTTAAAGCAAATCTGTCACCATGAAATGCAATCTCCAGGTAGCATGTTCTAGAGCAGAAGAAGAGCAGATTGCTATATAGTTTTATGGGAAAAAAAATCAGAAAAACTTGTAATTTGTACATTTAAAGACTATGTATGCCTTTTGGAGCCAATTTTTTTTTAGAATTTCATGTTACTCTTTTTGGGCTAGAAATCTTTTTTTTTTTTTTTTTTCAATTGGCCTTTATTACGAATATTGAGCCATTCTGTCACAAAAAGTTTAATGTTTTTCTAACCGTTTGACTGGTACTTTCACTAACTTTGTGCCGGTCATTTAATAGCCCTTATCTCTAAACTACTAAGAGGTCACAAACACTTATTTAAGCCACATTCTTATCAGTAAGATAAGAGCTGAGCTATAATGAGTGTTTATAATGTCAGAGAGCAGAGAGAAGGAGTCTGCCTGCTCCTGGTTGGACAGAAAATCCAAGGGCTGCTACTAGAGCATGTCAGCTCTGTACAGAAAAAAGGACACCATACTTTGACTAAAGATCAATGTAAAAAATTATTTTTAGCTCATAATTTTAAAAAATGCCCCCAAAGGTGTACATAGCCTTTAAGTATGCATTGCCATACAGTTACCTGTGAGTAGGATGCCCACATGACTTCTTAGCATTAAAAAGTACATCTTTAAATTAATAAATTACAAGTTTTATGTCATCTTTTCAAATAAAACAATATATATATCCGCTCAGCTCCTCCTGCTCTGTAATATGGTGCCTGCCGACTGAACTGTGTTCTCATGTTGACAAGTTTCCATTTACATGTGACCTTGATTTTAATTTTCATATTGTTTATTTTGTTGTTTCTTTTTTATTGCCAGCTACTATATATGCACCAAGGAGGAAAGGGCAGCTTTCTGCAGACATTTGTATGGAAACCATTGGTGAAGAGATTTCGGAGCTACGGCAGATGAAGAAAGGGGTTTTCCAACGAGTTGTTGCAATATTTATCCATTACTGTGATGTTAATGGAGAACCTGTAGAAGATGACTATATTTAGACAGAACTGATTTCCATCGTTGCATCAGTTTTATTTTATCTAGCTGCATAGGCTAGAGATGTGGCAAGTAAAAGGTTGATCTAATGGCAGTTGTCAACATTTCCCATTGGATCCTTTTGCAGCAAGCTACAGTGTGTGGGGCAAGTACTTTCTCTGAAGACCAGCAAAGAAAACAGTACAGCAGCTCGGCATTATTTATCCCCAACTTTCTCCATTGGCATTAAGTCTTCCTAAGAGCTTGGATTCAAAGGTAGTGCTTTTGCATAGGACTGTAGTGTAGTCGTCTCAAAGTTTGATTATGAAAGTATCCATTAAGTTCATCTATTCAGTGTCATCGGTCCACTTAACAATCTGGCTTCTTCATTTTCATTATGCTGCAAAATGAAATGATATTGTATGATGTCTTTCTGGTGGTAGTCCTCCACTCTCAACTAAGACTGCTAAACGTTTAGTAAAACTGTTTAGTACTAGTTAGTATACTAGATATTCCCAGGAAATGGATGCCCTTCTTCAGGTATTGACACACTTTCAAGCCTACAGGTTAGCGTTAGAGCCAGGAAAGCTTTGGAGAAGCATGTCTGTGGTGGCCTAGCTGAATGGGGAGACCTTTATTAGATGCATAAAGGCCATAAGTTATTGTCCAATATGGAAACAGTGTGAAGAAAGATTTATACAAATGAACAGGTCATTTCCCAGTATCTTGCTGTGATTTTAACAGAAAAGGAAGCGACTAGTCTGTATGTTACCCTTACCAGACCGATATGCAGCACTGACAGTCCTGTGAGCTGCGAAGGGTTATTTGCAAAGTACTAAGTGGTTGTGCCAAGTCTATAGCTAGGATAGGAGATAATTAGCTGATAGCCAGGGGTCCGACCGCTGGGACCTTCACACATCATGAGAACGGGGGTCCTGTTCCCTTATTCTGATGGACGGGCAGGTCTTGCACGTGCCCTTCCACTCCATTCATTTTCTCAGGGAGTTTCTGAGATAGTTGAGTGCTGTACTTGGCTATATACAGCATTCCCATAGAGAATGAACAGAACATTAGTGCGCATGCCCGACCTGCCGAACGGGAACAGGACCCCTGTCATGATTGGTGCAGGTCAGCTTAGTTATTCCCTATCCTGTGTGTGGACTTGACATAACCTCCTTAAGCTGTTTTTTTTTTTTTTTTAATATGATTCTAATTCGTTCTGATTAGTTGCACTGAGTTGAAGCTGCCATATTCTAGAAGGTAAATCACGTTTCAAATGAGCAGTTTCTAGTTAACGTAAAAATTTGTATTTTTTGTATTTTTTTTTTCTAATTGCACAGAGCAGATTGTAAAATGTATGACAATGGTTTGTCTGGATTTTTAATTCTATCTTCACCCTTCCAGATATGGTAAAACAGTGTCAAGTAAAAAGTAAATGAACTGTCACACGTTTCATTGCCTGTTCTGATCTGTGAATTCTAAGAGAGTAGATTATTTGACGGCTCGCTAAGCGTATTGTTAATGTCAGTCCTGGTCATTTGGCAGAACGATGGGATGTATGAATGCACGCCATGGCCCTGATTTATCACACCATCACTCCAGAATTCTGGCATCAAAAAGTCGCAAAATAAGGCTTTTGCGACTTTTTTGCACTCCTGTGCGCAAAATTTTGCGACTTTTTGCATGTGTACACCACTCACTCCTGTTTTGTAATATGGGTGGAAAAGTGGGTGTGGTTAGCTATGTTAATGAGTTTCACTCCAGATTTATCATTGCAACATTTTTTTTAAAAGTCGCAAAATAGTCGCAATCTCACTCCAGGAGGAGGATGGAGTAGGAAAAATGGAGCAGCTTCTCTAGACAGAAGTGTTAAGTTTAAGGACAAGCCACATTTATCAAACAACCTGTGACATTTTATAAATGTGTCATAAAGTACTCCAACTCTGACTGAAGCAAAACTGACTTCAAATTTTCTCCTAATGATAAGTTCCCCCCCATGTGTTTACTGTGTCAGACTGGTTTTGCTGTAGACCAAATTGTTAAAATTAAATTGGTTTCCGCAGTATGTAATGGACACAAATAACAGGGGTGGACATGGACAACTGATGGTCCCTGTACAAGAACAGTATGTGGGCTCTCTATGACCTGCATGTCTGCATCTAACTTCCCGCATCTAAATGAATAGTAACTGTAAAAAAAACTATTGCTATTGCTGTTATCTCTGAGGGAAACAGTTGGATAATTGTAATTTTCCCTGAAGTGATGCTGCAAGAAAAATGAAACCATAGATACCCATTCAAGGTAGGTCAATCCCTCTGGTTTGTTCTCTTCACTCTGACTGATGGGTGTTGAGTATAAGGGTTAATGGGAGTATTTCTGATGATTTGGGTCAATGTTGGGTTAATGATGGTCCCTGCTCTACCCTAGCCCACCAGGGATGTTAACACCCCCCAATACCTATACTTCAGGGGGATAATGCACAGTGGACGAAGCAGACAAGCAGGATATCTGTTTTAAAACTTATGTCAGTCAGTAGTCCCTCAGAAAATGGTATCTGTGATACCACTACTATGTTGGACAGTGGACATGGCACTTGTTGTATTTTCCAAATTCATTGGAGCAATGCAGAAGAAATGTTGAGTCCTCAATGTAATGTTATTCCCGTCTTCAGCAGTTCAGTGTGGACAACTGTATTTGATGTCCAGAACAGATTACATCAATATGTACTACATAATCTAAACCCTATATGGTGCCATCGTTAAGGCATCTGTTTGTGTCTAAAATCTTTACTAAATCATTTTGGAATCCTAAAAACAAAACACAATCCTACAGATACTCATATGATGATGATCAGGGGGAAAGTGGTGTTCACTTAAAGGGGTTATCCCATCTTGGACAATGGGGGCATATCGCTAGCATATGCCCCCATTATCTTATAGGTGCTGGTCCCACCGCTGGGACCGGCACCTATATCGAGAATGAAGCGGAGAGCTCTGTGCCTGGAGGACCCCGGGTTTCCCGGGGTCTGGCCACCACCAGGCACAGCTCCCCGCTGTGCTCACAGAAATGAATGGGAGCGCTCCGCGCAAGTGCGGCCACCGCTCCCATTTATTTCTATGGAGCCAGCGGAAATAGCCGAGCCAGCGCTAGGCTATTTTCGGCGGCCCCATAGAAATGAATGGAGGGCAGCTACGTATGCGCAGTGCGCCCTCCTTCTCTTTTGGGGCCCCGTTCTCGATATAGGTGTGGGTCCCTGCGGTGGGACCCGCACCTATATAACAATGGGGGCATATCGTAGCGATATGCCCCAATTGTCCCAGATGGGATAACCCCTTTAAGCTCTAGTAGGACATTCTGTGCAAAACAATCTATAGCTATGCTAATATCAGATCACTGGGAAGCATAAGAGGGTGAACATGAAGACACTATGGGTTAACATGACCTCACAAACTGTAAGCATTAAATTATGGGTAAAACAGAGGCAGAAACAAATTGACCAATATACTTTTTTTTTTTTAAGAATGTTTGGTTTTTTGTTTTCTTTGTCCATAAGTATATTTAAAATAAAAAAAATCTGAAATCTTGCAGTCGTCACTGTGACCCTGTTCTGTAGGGATCAATTTTCAGTAGTCATCACATTAGCATCACAGACAGGATTGCAATGAATGGTATAAATATAGATCATACATGATCCACCATTAACAATAGGTGCTGGTCATAGCTTAACTCCTCCTCCATCCTGCACAATGACCTCTGCATAGGTTACAGAGCATTCTTTGAACACTCTCTTGTAGAAGTTAATGAGTATCTCTTGCTAACAGGTTCCTACGGATTATTTTAACATGGCCGCCCCCATAATCTTGCACAGAAAATAGAATAAAATTATCTACAATAAAAAAGACTATTGGGGTCATTTATCAAACTGGTGTAAAGTAGAACTGGCTTAGTTACCCATAGCAACCAATCAGATTCCACCTTTTATTTTCCAAAGGAGCTGTCAAAAATGAAAGGTGGAGTCTGCTTGGTTGCTATGGACAACTAAGCCAGTTCTACTTTACACCAAAATGTGTTGGCCCCTCTCAGACTTTGATGGCATATTGCTAGGCCACGAGGGTGGGACCCTTAACTATTTGACATTGATGGCATAGTTCTAGAATATGTCATCAATGTCTGAGATGAGACAGCCCCTATAATGCATGTACATGTAAAGTGCATGTACAGCTAAGACAATGCTCACATCTGTTCAGAGCCTCCATGGATGATTTTGTCATTTTTGAAGGAAAAAACATTGCTGCATCCAGCACTGCTTTTACTGTCAAAATTACTGATACCTCAGTAGAACCTGACAGACTCCATTATATTAGTCAGTGGGGCCCATCATCAGAAGATTACTCTGGCGTAACATTATGGCTTCCATTATAAACATCATTGCACATGTGAACAAAGTCTTAAATCAATTTATGATTAAACTAAAAAATGAATATATTAACCCTCCCATATCCTGAATAGCAGCAGAAAATATACAATAACTGTTGCATGAAACCATCTCAACACTAGGTGGAGCTGCTGTCCAGTAGCCTATTTGCTTAGTTTCAATTTATATTTTCCTGGCATCAAGTTATGACCTTTTTTATAATACAGTGTAAAATAATTTGGGTAATTGCAATTGATGTATCCTATCAACATTAAAAAAACACAGATGTTTTTTAGAACAGCACACGATTGGATAGAATGTCCTAGTATCTGATTTAGTTCAGTAGCTAAGACAGGCTTGTTTTGAGGTATATCTATGAAATTACACTGACATATTGAATTTGTATCCCGAGACAATGTTTGCATATACTGTTCACTTTTTTAGCTAGCTGTGCAGGATAGTTATACCATGTGCTCCCAGGTCATATTTTTCTTTATCTTCTTCTCAACCAATGGCAGGTTGCGAAACCACAGCTTGTTTCCATTGTGTTGGTAATGTATCACTAGGCCTTGGTGTTTGACATCCAAATATCTCTTTACCCCCTTTTTTTTAAGAAGGTAAATATAAACAGAAGATCCTAATCTGGCACTGTTATTGGGGGTAAAAAGCTTCTTCCAATCACTTTCCAAAATACCATATTTTTCACCTCTTAAGACACACCTGTTGATAAGACGCACCCCAGGTTTTAAAGGAGGAAAATAAGAAACAAAATATTTTTCATCAGTGCCTCAGATCAGACCCCCATATCAAATCCTCAGAACTGCCCCCCCAAGACATTACACCCCCATAACAGGACCACCATATCAGAACCTCAGATCTGACCCCCAAGACATTACATCACACCCTCATAACACCCTCCCATATCAGAACATTACATCAGACTCCCATATCAGGACTTCACATGAGACACCCATATGAGGACATTACATCAGACCCCCATATCAGGACTTCACATCACACTCCCATATCAGGACATTGCATGAGACCTTCATATCAGACCCTCATCAGAATCCCATCAGACCTTCTTCAGACCTCATATCAGCCCTCCATTTCAGACCCCCATCAGACCTTAAAATTACAAAACTTCTCTTACCTCTCCTGCACAGCGGCTCTGCTCCGGGTCTGGTGGTCTCTTTAAAAGATGCGCTCCCCAGTCTTCTCTGTCCGGCATTGCACAGTCACCTGACTGCGTGCAGCATTGGGTCATAGTGCACGCACTACGTCCTGACACTGTACGCAGTCAGAACAGTGTGTCCGCGGCCCCAGGAAGGAAGACCAGACGTGAGTACAATAAGCGCTCACAGCACTTCACTCCCCTCTCCCAGTACCTAACGCATACGAAGCGATCACTAGTATTCGCTTTATAAGACGCACTGCCATTTTTCCCCTACTTTTGGGGGAAAAAAGTGCGTTTTATAAAGCAAAAAATACAGTAATCAACTTTATTACATATGTCTTCACAACATGTTTTGAGGGCGGATTGTCCTATTCATCAGGTCGTGATATGTATAGGTATACATTCGGTGCTAGGAGGAGTGAAAATGCCCCTCCTTTGTCTTTTTTGGTCTCCCATCTTCTTGCTTCTCTCCAATCAGGCCTGGACTCTGGTCTAGCCTTACGTTCTCTCAAAGGCCAGGTCTCTGCACTCTGTTTTCTTCCAGCGCCCTCTGGCTTCCCTTTCTCAGGTTAAAACTTTCCTGCAGGGCGTTGCTCACACTGTCCCCCCTTATCGGGCTCCCACTTCTCCGTGGGACTTAAATCTTGTCCTTGATGCGCTGCAGTCGTCCCCTTTTGAGCCGCTCAAGGACGTCTCCTTGGCCATGTTGTCCCACAAAGTGGTCTTCCTTGTAATGATCACCTCTATCTGGAGAGTTTCACATCTCATGGCTATTTCTTGCCGCTCTCCCGTCCTTGTCTTGCATCAGGATAAGGTGGTTCTGCGTCCGTCTCCTTCCTTCTTACCTAAGGTGGTCTCCTCCTTCCATCTGAATGAGGATATTGTTCTTCTGTCCATCTCCAGCCCATCCTCGTGAACGCTCTCTCCATCGTTTGGATGTGGTGCGCGCTCTCCACACCTACCTTTCCCGCACTGACCCGTTTCGTCGCTCCGACGCCCTTTTTGTCATTCCTGACGGTCCCAGGAAGGGGCTTGTGGCTTCTAAGGCGACGCTTTCCCGCTGGATTCGTCTGGCCATTTTGGAAGCGTATCGCAGCAAGGGTAAGGTGCCTCCTTTTCTGGTGTCGGCTCACTCCACTCGTTCGGTGGGGGCGTCTTGGGCGGTGCGCCACGGTGCTTCGGCCTTACAAGGCCTTACACGGCCTTACATGGTGCAAAGCCGCCACGTGGTCTTCATTACACACGTTCTCTCGTTTTTACCGGGTGAACATTTATGCCTCTGCTGATGCGAGTTTGGGCCACAGGGTCCTGCAGGCAGCGGTGGCTTCTTCGGTCTGAGTTTTTGGTTTGTGTCCCGCCCAAGGGGACTGCTTTTGGACGTCCCAAGGTTCCTGTGTCCCCCAATGTGACGACCGAGAAAGTAAGATTTTTTGCTTACCGGAAAAAATCTTTTTCTCAGAGTCTTCATTGGGGGACACAGCACCCACCCTTTATCTGGTCTCCGAAAGGGTCCGTTGTCTGACCGGTTTGTAGTTCTTTCGCTTGAGTTCGACTGTTATGTGTTTGGCTCCTCCTATTGCTTTTCACACATTGGTTAGTTTTCTGTCAGTAGGCGGGTTATATCCTGCTGGGAGGAGCCGACTTTTTTAGTTGTTTTTTTTAGTGTCAGCCTCCTAGTGGCAGCAAGATATAACCCAAGGTTTCTGTGTCCCCCAATGAAGACTCTGAGAAAAAGATTTTACCAGTAAGCAAAAAAATCTTACTTTTTAAATGTTCTGGTATGTTTTTGGTGCTCAAAGTGATACACGGAAGAAGTTTTTTGATGAGTGTACATGTAATGGGAGGTATAGGGAAGGTACACAAGGCAAGAGCACACGCAGTTAGAGTGGGAGGGATCCACACTTACTGTTCCTTATAGGGAATTAGGACTACAAAGGATTCTGGGACTTATACTGATTTACAAGGCGTCAGGAAGCCACTTCCAAATAGGAAATGCTACATCTGGGCCGACGATAATGGATGCTGCAGATAACATAAAAAACACAGAAAATAGAAAAGATCACAGGGACATTAAAGGGTTTCTGTCATCAGAATTTAGCCTACAAAACCGAGTGTCATTTGCAAATCGCAAATGACACCTGATGACAGCCTTTTTTTTTTTATAGAAAACTGTATGGTAGTTTTTGTTAAAATTGCGTTTTTATAATATGCTAATTAGGCCCCCTAGGTGCAGTAGGCGTGAACCCTGCACCTAGGAGCGGCCGTAATAACGCCCCTTACCCCTCCTCCCTTGGGTTGATTGACAGGGCCGGGCAGCCATCTCTTTCGTCTCCCGGCCCTGTACGATCGCGGGACCCGGCTCTCAACGCGCGTGCGCAGATTGCTTATCACAATGCGCAGGCGCGGGAGTTCGCGATCGTACAGGGCCGGGAGACGAAAGAGATGGCTGCCCGGCCCTGTCAATCAACCCAAGGGAGGAGGGGTAAGGGGCGTTATTACGGCCGCTCCTAGGTGCAGGGTTCACGCCTACTGCACCTAGGGGGCCTAATTAGCATATTATAAAAACGCAATTTTAACAAAAACTACCATACAGTTTTCTATAAAAGAAGGCTTTCTGTCATCAGGTGTCATTTGCGATTTGCAAATGACACTCGGTTTTGTAGGCTAAATTCTGATGACAGAAACCCTTTAAATAAGATGCAGATTTTTATTTTAGTTTCTTTTTTAATTCAGTGGATGAGCCCTTTTAAAGTAGCTCCAAATTCAGATCATTAATACAAGTAAGTATAATAAACTTTGTAATATATCTTATTACAAAAAAAAAGATTTCTTATCACACTCCTCTCCTGCTCACCCTCTTGCACTTGTCACTCATTTTCAGTTCACTGCTAAACAGCTGCCCATGGAGGATGGAGCTGTTTGGACAGAGGCAGACATAGTCAATGCTGCTGGCTCTAGCCCGTTCTAGCAACATCTCTCCCCAGTGCTGGATTCTTAGCTACACTGTGCAGAGCTTCTGTACTATTCTGTATTATGTCCTCCATGTTGCTGCTGCCTCTGAGGATGTGCAGGGAGCAGGATCTCCTCTGTTTGTTCTATATATGGGAGATGTCATAGCACCTTATCAATAGCCACTACTCGGGGAAAACTGAGTGATAAATGCAGAGTGCAAGTCATATAATGGCCACACATACATTTTAGGGGGGATTGTGAAGGTAGATCAGTTGAAATACTGAATTTTCCCCTCACAGTATGATGCCATTTGTATACACATGAATCTATTGCTATTTTCCCTTACAAATATAACATCAGTTCTGTGAATACTTATGCAGCTGTACAACTGGTCAAGTGTGGTGTCCACTTCCTGATACAGATTCGACCATCCCCCAAGACCCTGTGCTGGACTGACCACGATGTGTGTCTAGAAGAACAAAGGCTATATGTATTTAACTCTTACTGGCTTGCTGGGGAATGTCCCGCCTTTCTTCCTGTGTATATACGTTTGGTAATAAACGGAGTCAGCCAGACTACCTGAGAGCCCCTAACGTGAAGGATGACTCCAAACTGACATTTGTGTCCGTCTCGAGTTATTGCGTGTGACACGTTTTTTAATTTGGACAACCGATCTGACCGCCTGTGAACCCATTGAGTTCTCCTCAACAACTTGGTGCTGCTGGTGAGGCCCTCAAAAATGAGCACCCATACCCTGATATCCAAAGGTGGTCGACATCTCCGAAATTCCCGTCTCCCGAAATTGAGGCTTGATCAACCTCCACTATCACGGTAAGTTTCATATACATTGTATGTGATAATTTGCCTGTGATTCAAGGGACTTGGGACAGAGGAGACTAGACTTGTGGGTACTGTGGGTGAGTCCAAAGTGGCCAGACTGATGGGTGGTCTCCGCTGAGGGTCCGAACTTAAAGTACATAGAAGGTCACTAAGAGGACTTGGATCGGTTGTATAGGGACCCAGACTGACAGCTCTGTGGTAACCTCAATAGGGAGTAGCCCGAGAGTTACCTTGAATAAGTAAGTGGTAGGGACAGTGTAGAGAGTGACAGAGTAGTCACGGAAGGACACGCTGAGCGGTGCTTATCATGCCCATTGAGCGAATCTCCCCACGATCGAAGATGGCGAGGTTGCGGCTTACAAGTGTGCAATCGGGGAACCTGAAATATAGCTTCCCTCCCTTCGTGGTAAGGGGTTCAGATCGATAGAGGCCATGTCGATATCATGTTTTGTTTAAAAAGAAGCCCAACCTTCTTGTTGGAGCTTCTAGTGCTGTCAGTCTGGTAGAACAAAGAGAAGGCAAAAGATATGTGAAGGATGTGAAGAAACTGTTTCAGATAACTGGGATACCTCCAGGAGGCAGATTATAGCCTAGTATGTGGAAGAAGGTGTTAACTATTTATAAGGGAAAGTTGGAAGATGAAAGTTTGATCGATGCAGCAAAAGCCTTCTATAGAACCGTTTTAAACTTGCAAAAAGAGGGATTTGAGGAAGTTGATGGGGGGGGGGGGTCTGACAATGTTGGACTCCTATATGGGTATATTAAGAAAGAAAGAGTATGTGATGAATATGTTGATCCGCCACTGCCCTACAATGGTGCCTTGGCTGCACATGTGGGTACCTGGTTTGGTGACAGTGAGGGAATGAAAGAAAATGTGAAAAATGCAAAGAAGTTATTTGAAGTTGCAGGGATGCCCTCTACTGGACGGCTGCAACCCAGCATGTGGAAAGATACTTTAGTGACATGTAAAAGGAACCTCACTGAGGCTGCAAAGGCATTTTCAAGAGATAGAGAGCCCAAGTGTCTACCATCAGAAAGGCACTTGTTTAGAAATGAACTTTTTAAGTATTGTTAAACCTAATGTGTGTGTGTGTCTGTGTTAAAGTAAGAAAGACCTATGACCATAGAATTAGAGAATAGAACAGTAATGAAAGAATAAGCATTGCAACCTAGTGTGGGCCAATATGGCTAGCACTAAGAAGATATGTTGGCCATAAAGTATTGTCTGGTTGATGTGAAACGTTGAAACTGTTTGAAGAAGGTTTGAAGTAGGTTGAACCTTAAACAATACCCATAGCTAAATAGATTGTGGTATTGTATAAGTCTCATCCCCCAACTAGTCTGCTGTTTGTTGACGTTTCAGGAAAGCTGGATGAGTTCTTGAGAGATAGGAGTCAGGAAAGGGGGGCTGATGGCTGTGGTAGGCCGATTCCATCCCCCCAGCCTTAGCCAAGAGACATATAGTCTGCTAGGTAACAAGAGTGACTATGGGAAAGGGAGGGGGTGTGAGGAGTAGGCAAGAACTGTAAGTGACTTAACCCTTTCTACCCCGGAGGTTTTTTCGGTTTTGCGTTTTCGTTTTGTGCTCCCTGCCTTCAAACAGCCATAACTGTTTATTTTTCTGTTCAGATAGCTGTATGAGGGCTTGTTTTTTGCGGGACAAGTTGTACTTTCCAACGCCACCATTTAATATTGTGTATGGTGGGAAGCGGGAAAAAAATTCCAAATCGGGTGAAATTGCAAAAAAAACGCTATTCCGCTACAGTTCTACGGGTTTCTTATTTACAGCGTTCGATGTGCATTAAAACTGACCAGTTACTTTCATTCTACTGGTCAGTACGAATCCGGCAATACCTAATATGTATAGATTTTCCTGCGTTTTGATAGTGATAAAATAATTAGAAAGTTGCCCTTTTTTTTTTTCCTTGTCATATCTTGACCCCTATAACTTTTTAGTATTTATGTGTACGGAGCTGTATGGGGGCTCGTTTTTTGCGGGGCGATCTGAAGTTTTTATTCATACCATTCTGGGGTGTGTATGACTTTTTGATCACTTTTTATTTATTTTTTTTTAGAAAAAAAAGCGACAAAAAACGGCGAATCGCCATTTGGACACTTTTTTCCGCCACACAATTCGCCGTATTGGAATTTTTTTTTCAAATTTTAAAAGTATGGGCGTTTTCGGTCACGGTGATACCCATGATGTCTATATTTATTGTTATTTAGGTATTTTTTAATTATACGGAAAGGGGGGTGATTTGAACTTTTATATATTTTTTATTTTTTTTATATTTTTTAACTTTTTTTAAAATTTTTTCTGACTATTTTTAAGCTCAAATATGGGCTGATATATTGTGTTTTTTTTTTTTCTTTATGAGCAATCAGGGATTTACTAGACTGAGATAAATACATGAATTGCTCATTTCTTATCCTGGCCTGCCATCTAGTGGCCAGAATAAGAATTGCACTTTGAAAACTGTAATCCTCACCAGCGAGCGGGCGTCATGTCCCCGCACCGCACCAGCGCCGTACATATACGGCGCTGGTCGGGAAGGGGTTAAGATATAGAAATGTTTTTCTGTGAGTGTATCTGTATCCAGGAAAGCTGTGTGACTGGGAGTCGACTCATTCAGTGGAATGTGAATGCATGTAGCTTAGTTATAGTTGTGTTGAAGGTGTGAAGACTGATGGATGCTCAGCAAAGCTGTGTGTGAGTTGTGTGTGGATATGCAGCAGAAAATAAATAAATGAAAATGTGAATATGTATGGAATATAATGCGCATTGGGCATTTTTATTTTTTCTTTGAGAGATTTTTGGTTTTTATTGGTACCAAATGTTTTTGATTGAGCTCTACATTTTTTTCTTATTGAATTCAATGAAACGTCTCCAATGGGCCCTTTATGTGTTCATGTCTGTATTGTCAGATCTGTTTGTTTCAATGTTTGTGGTTACTTGTTATATGTTAACTGTACTCATAACATCAGAGATCTGTCCTCATGAACAGTTGAGACAAGACTAATTGAAAGAGGGAGGATCACACCGTCCGACCGGAAGGGGTGGACTTAAATGACTTAGGGGGGAAGGATAGGGTGGATGTCCCAGACACAAAGACATCCTTTGTGCCCATCCCCTAGTTAGAAGACCCCCATGGAAGACAAGTCCTGTGTTGATTCAAGGAAAAAACAGTTCATTCATTTCCACACCCAGGAAAGCTGGGTACTTCTACAAAATGTGCAGAATACACAAAATAACACATTAAGTAAACGCCAAACAGCATTGGGTGTCTCAAAAAGGGTGGTTATGAATAAAATATTAATGTTGTTGCGTTTTATTTGTTTTAAAAGGTTTTACTCTGAAAAAGATACCCATGCTTTGCTATTGTTTAATGTGTTGAAATATGAAGGATTATTTGTCAAAATAAGATGAAAGTTTGTTTTGAAGTATCCGTTGATTATATCAGGTTTAGAGTTTCACAAAAGTTTATTTTGGTTTGGCAGAGGACCACTTTGGTACCATTAAGTGTTATTTACATACAGTGTTGGACCGGCAAAAGTTCTAAGGACTTTTGTTTGTTTCCCTGATATGAACTGAGTTTTTGAATTTAAATTTTCTTGATTGTGTGGGATTGTTCAAGTACATCTTCCCTGTGTGCAGTTAAACAGAGCCGGGACTGGCAACCTCAGAAAAGTTCAGGGGCTGCCCAAGTCAACCAGTTGTGGTAAGACACAGTTTTCAGTGACCTGTCACCTAATAAGGAAAGGCTTCAACCACTGGTCTGCCATGCTGATGCAATGATCTGCAGACCAGTGAGGGGGGGGGGGTCCTTGTGTCAAAGCTCCTCTCACAGTCAACGTAATGGACTGTCTATCACCCACTGATAAGAGGCTCTACGATCTGCACTGACATCTACACCTGCAAACCCCTTCACATACATAAGGAGGGGTCATAGACTGAACTTTATAATAAAAAACATCAAGAAATGGACAATTGACTTTGCACCAAGGATTTTGTTGTTATCCAAGATCAGAAGTGAAGAAGACCTCAGTGAGACACTTCTTGTTAGTCCAACACAGTTTTTTTTTTGTTCTTTTTTAGAAATCCAATGGTCCGCAGGTTGTTTTTCTGTCAAATGATTAGGCTATACGTACAGAATAGGTTCTGATATTGGGTGTTGAAAATGAATTACCATAGGTGTGTCAAGGGGGTTCCAAACAAAATTTAAAGCCAAAAATTGGATCAATTACCTATATTATAACCAACAGAGGTTCGTCAACGATACTAGGGATGTCGTTTCAGGACTAGCAGAACTAGGCCCCACTGCAAAAATGACCCTACAAAACCATCTGGCACTAGACATGTTATTACTACTTCAGCTGGACCAAACAATGGAAGATATGGCTGGTCCAGATAGGGGCGGCTGTGGGAGCTATGCTAATACTGCTCCTGGTTATGCCAATTTGTGTCATCCCTTGTATCAGGAAAGCTTTGGGAAAAACTGTAGATTCTGCTACTGCTGGTCTTTACCCTTTGATAACCAAAGAAGATCCCTCCTATGAGCATCCTGAGGGAAAGGTGCTGCCCATCAAGCCTCACACTCCTCTCATAAACTACAAGACAACTCCGCTTCAATAGGGAAAGATAGGTCAGTGAGATGTCTAGGATAAGTCCAAGTACAAAGGGGGGTGGACTTACAGAAATCCAGTGACAAGCTGTCACAATACCTGATTGTATTCCAATCTCAACCTTGGTGTCCCTGTGTCCGCCTAGACGCTCCTGACAATTAGGACATCAGAGGTTAGGGAAAAATTCAGTTTTTAGGGGGGATTGTGAAGGTAGATCAGTTGAAATACTGAATTTTTCCCTCACAGTATGATGCCATTTGTATACACATGTATCTATTGCTATTTTCCCTTACAAATATAACATCAGTTCTGTGAATACTTATGCAGCTGTACAACTGGTCAAGTGTGGTGTCCACTTCCTGATACAGATTCGACCATCCCCCAAGACCCTGTGCTGGACTGACCACGATGTGTGTCTAGAAGAACAAAGGCTATATGTGTTTAACTCTTACTGGCTTGCTGGGGAATGTCCTGCCTTTCTTCCTGTGTATATACGTTTGGTAATAAACAGAGTCAGCCAGACTACCTGAGAGCCCCTAACGTAAAGGATGACTCCGAGTTATTGCATGTGCACACGTTTTTTAATTTGGACAACCGATCTGACCACCTGTGAACCCATTGAGTTCTCCTCAACACTACCTCACGTAAGTTTATGTCTACGATCAAATATTTAAAAATGGTCCCCTTTTGCGGACTCCAATTATATTAAAAAAGCATCAAGGGCATGACCGCATGCAAAAACGCCTCTATTTTTAAAGTATTAAACTTTCCCATATGACGAATTGGGCAAAAAAAAATTCAAAATGGCCTATTCGCCCATTTTTGGTTGCTTCACTTCCCGCAAAAAAAAAAAAAAAGAATAAAAATTGATCAAAAAAATCATACACATCCTAAAATGAAAAGTACAGATCGCCCCACAAAAAATGAGCCCTCACATACCTCCATATACATAAAAATCTAAAAGTTATGGGGGTCAGAATATGCAGATGTATTTCCAGAGGTTTTTTTTACATTTTTTTCAGTATAAAAACTATACATATGTGGTATCGTGGGAATGGTACTGACCCGGAGAATGAAAGTAACAGGTCAAGAAATGATGTAAAAACAAAACTGCAGCTGTAAATTGTGCTATTAGAAAGTGCAACTTGTCCCTCAAAAACACAAGCCCACATACGGCTATGTGAACGGAAACATAAAATAAAAGTTATGACTGGGAAGGCTGAGTGTAAAAAATGGAAAAAGCCTGGTCTTGAAGGGTTTAAGAGTAGTTAACAGGTTTTAATGACTTTGTAGAGTGATTACACAACAGAATATATATTTTTGCAGATGATACTAAACTGTGTAAACTACTTAAAGAGCCTTTGTCAGCATAATGAAAGCTATTAAAGCAAGTACACTGCCTGGTAGGGTTGATCATGCTAATTAAAACGATGCCTTTCTTTTGTCTCTGTTAAACAGCAGCAGAAAGCAGAAGTTTTTTATGCTTAGAAAGCTAATAAAGCTCTTTTAACCCATAATAAAAGGACATAGTCTTATATTGAGGATAGTGTTTTTATGCTTAGAAAGCTAAATTATTATTATTACTTGTTTATTCACAGAATATATGATAATGAGAAACCAGTAATATCTATGAGCTTTCTAAGCATAAAAAATTAACTAGCCTCAATCTGATAAGGTCATGGCCTTTTATTATGGGTTAAGTGATGGAGAAAAAAAATCTCTCTCCCTAGATTAATTAAATGTTGCTATTAAAAAATACAACTTGTCCCGCAAAAATAAGCCCTTATATGGCTATTTGAAAAATAAATTTAAAACGTTATGGCTCTTGGAACATGAGGAGGAAAAAAAACTTGAAAATAAAAAGAACCTTTATGGAGTAGATTTATGTTTGTGGGAACTGAGTGCATTCCTTGAGTGTAAAAATATTACATTGTTGGGACCACGAACAAGTTTTTTCTATAAGATTGCATATTATCTCACCTTCCTCTGGATCAACATTGCAAGATAAAAGGCCAAAATGGATATTTTTTTTTTGTTTTTTTTAACCATTCAGATTGTGTTACTTTAATATGTTTTGTTTGCTCTTTTTTCTATTACACTTGGTCATTGGGTAAAATGGGAAAATTCTGAGATCAATAATTATGTCAATAAACATTCAGCAATTACCACCAAAAGCAGCAGAGTTAAAGAGCATCTGTCACCTCTCCGACATATCTGTTTTAGTAATTACTCTTATGCCCCTTGTCATCACAATTCTGGAGCATCTCTACTTGTAACTCTATGTTGTCCCATTCTTTAGAATGTATGGATGAATTGCTAGCAGTTTGTAATGATGATCCATCTGGGTTTTATCAGTTGAGAATCTGTCCATGCATAATACATTTATTAATTTATCCAATCAGTGCTACCAGGGTCAGACAATGCAGGGACACAACCCCAACTGGTGACACCTGTCTAGACCTTCATTGCAAACTGGTAGTACTGCATTCATTAACTTCCATCAGGAATCATTAAGGAATGGCACATAGTCATAAGAATAGATGTTCCAGAATTGCTATTACCTTGGTAATGGAAGTAGTTATTAAAACAGACATGTCAGGAGAGGGGACAGGTCCTTTTTAAAGTAAGTCCATGTGCAACGTGGCAGAAACATCTATGAGTATGTTTGCACATGGGGTATTTGTTGCAGACCTTTCTAAAACCGAAAATCTATCCCATACATGAGTGGGATTATTTCAGTAATTTTATGGATTTTTAAAGGGGTATTCCCATCTCACAAATGTAGTTTGTATAGTTAGATATAGCCATACCAATATTATTACTGATAGAATGTATTTATATAAAATGTACCGTTTAGAAGATTTGCCTATTTGTATAGACATTGTCCCACACACATCAGTCAGGCCGTTGCCCCTAGTTAAGGCCACCGCGGCCATGTAGTAGTGGTGGCCGGCTTGCTCCTGTGCAAACCTGCTCCGAGGTAACTGCTGTATTGTGAGCGCACATTGCATGAGGAGATACATCTTAGGGTTGCAGCATTTTTGTCTGCGCTTCCCAAACACAGAGAAACAGATCCTGTTCCAAGATCAATTCATCTCTATGGAGCAGGATCCGTTTATAAAGTCTGCGTTTTGGACTGGTAGTGTCCAAAACGCAGATGTGAAAGTACCCTAAGATGTGTCTCCGCATGTTCATGCAATGTGCGTTCACAATACAGCAGTTACCTCAGAGCGGGTTTGAAAAAGAGGAAGCCGGCCACCACCACTACATGGCCGCGGTGGCCTTAACTAGGGGCAATGACCTGACT
Organism: Rhinella marina; assembly: GCA_900303285.1. NCBI lineage: Eukaryota > Metazoa > Chordata > Amphibia > Anura > Bufonidae > Rhinella > Rhinella marina. The sequence continues at coordinate 106,454 of ONZH01024588.1, forward strand.
GATGTGTGTGGGACAATGGAGATACAAATAGGCAAATATTCTAAACAGTACATTTTATATAAATACATTCTATTAGTAATAATATTGGTCTGGCTATATCTAACTATACAGACTACATTTGTGAGATGGGAATACCCATTTAAGAACTCTGTTCAGAGTGGAATAGTGAAAAATCTGTGTGACAAATCTTCAGTGTGTGAGCATACCCAAGTTGTAAATATGAAACATGTCACAGCACAATGAATCAAGTGTGCTGTAACCAGTTTTGGTTTGGTTCCCTGATCTCCTTGAAGTGCTGCACCAGCTTTTTAATACTTTATTACTGGGAATGCTGAATATTCATATTCATCTACTGTCTTGTTCCTTCTTGTTGATTATAAGCCCTCACAGGCAGGGTCCCCCCACCCCCCCTGTCCTCTCTGTCCTGGACTGTCACTCATTTAGTTGGTTTATTGTACTGCTATTTTACCTTACGTTATGTACTGAAGCCATTTTCTTATGTACAGTGCCCTGGTATTAATGCCACTTTTGTAATAATAATAATACATTTATCTGATATTACATCATCTTTAGGGATCTTCTTTCAAAACCTAAAGAAAACTATGTTGTGTGAACTTGGCCTATGAGACGTATGTCTGCCGGAGATTCTATCCCTTCTTTTTACATATTTGTTTTTACATGTGAAAAGTGGATTACACCAAAAACATGCATGTGCCAGAAAGCACATACATTGAAAGTAGGCTCTCACAAAAGTATATGAAAATGTAAATCTTTATTACATATAACATTCGACAGTATATGAAACAATATTATAGAAGCCACAAAGTGGTGGAGACTTACAAGTGTAAGAAAAAAAGCATTAAAAAGTAAATGGAGGGCGTGGTGGCAAGTGCCTGGATAACCAGCAAGGGTAACAGCTAGAATAATCAATTATACAAATGTGTAAACCATCCTCTCACCTGCAGATATAAGCAGGCGATTTGAAAAGATAAGTGAGGTGGTAAGTGGGGAACAAAATAATGTAGCCGAAATATACCTTAGCTGGGTCCGGCAGTAACCACCACGACCTCCGCCCGACGCCGTTTCGCCTAAAAGGCTTCTTCCAGGGACTAGATGTTTGTAAGAGACACCCCTCCTTTATAGTGGTGACACAGGTGAGTCTGCCATACCTAATTGTATTTTACCTGTCATTCTCGTCAGATCAATCCTCCAATAGGACAGGAAGGCAGCAGACGCAATTCAACTGCATCGTCACTACGTAGTAGCGCTGCGTTCCAAATGTGGAACGCACCACGATAACCGCCGGAAGCTCGGAGACATGTGATGCGTCCCACAGTGGAACGCAAAGACATAATGTACCCGGTATGTACAGAATAGAAGCAGGATACCAATTCATATCTACAACCGCTCATATATTAACTTATATATTAACTTATATATATTTATTTAATAGGTGATTCTCAAATCACCATAATATGGATGACTTGTCATGTACCCCACCATGCTCATATATTAATGGGGACACCAAGGACCCCATTATGGCTAATAAAAAGTTAAATAATAATATACATATACCATAATAAGTTATCTATACAAATAATTATACATAACTACAAGAATAATAAATAAATAATAAAAAAATAAAAAAAAATATATAATTATATATGTTAGTGAACAAGAGGTGAAAAGCAATAATGAAGTTATAAAAAGTATAAATAGGATAATCATGATGATAAATACAAAAATATAAATTACGTGCTAAATATATATACATGATTATGCATAAACCAATAAATATAGTACCACACAATGAATGTAAATATAAAAAATATATAAAAATGATGAAATTCATATATAAATCACAAAGTGCACACAAGTGAAACAGTGCGAAGTGCTACCCAAAGTGCACGTGAGAATGTGAGGGTGTGAAAAGTGACAAAAAATAAAATGAATAAAAATAAAAAATAAAACAGAACATTAGTTATTCATAATATAAGATATAAAATGAAAACATATATAAAATAGTGTATAATATATATTTGACACAAAAACAAGGTGAATGTGTAGTCATATGCGTGGTCCATAGCGAAGATCACATAAAGCAGCAACAAGTCAGTCATCATATATCGGGTACAAATGGAAAGGGGGATGCATCTACAAAATAATCAGAAACATTCTTTAATATTAAAAACCATGTAATACAATAAAAAATAATTATTAAAAATATCAAAAATATCAAAAATATCAAAGATATCAAGGGGATAGCCACAGGTCAGAGAAAACAAAGTATATATATATAGAGAAAAGCCATCAATTATAGGAATGGGGAAAAGGAAAACTCTTCGTTAAGACCATGGGGAGCAACACAATTGAGTCTGTGGATCCATCTTACCTCTTTTTGCGCAAGGAGTTTCTTCCAATTTCCACCTCTGGATGAAATGAAGACCCGATCAATGCCATGGAACCGAAGTAAGGAACTATCACAGTTGTGAAATTCTTTAAAATGTCTGGGAATAGATTGTACATTAGTCATATCTACCTCTTCTCTGGCAGCCTCAATTCCCAATATATGTTCCCTTATACGTCTTCTTAATTCTCGGGTTGTCATACCGATATAAAGTTTTTGGCATGGGCATTTCGCCAAGTAGATAACCCCCAGTGTGGTGCAAGTAATGTTGTATGTTATTCTATACTGTTGCCCCTTATGTTCAAAAGCCAGAGCTCTATCAACATTACTGCAAGCAACACATTTTCCACAGGGGTAACATCCCCATTTAGGTCCTTTTGAACCAAATTTCTTGAAAGGATGTTCACCTGGATGATTGCTCCTAACCAAAACATCTTTCAGATTTTTAGATCTTCTATATGTAATCTGAGGATAGGGGGGCAAAATTCTTTCCAGAGTGGGGTCCAAACGTAGCAAATCCCAATGCTTAGACAAGGCAGATCTCAAAGCCTTGTGTTGTGGAGTATAGGTGGAGATAAAACGAACTCCTGTAGATTGAACGGTATTACGTTTTGATGTACTTTTAAGGAGGTCACATCTTTGTTTACCCTTGGCCCTCTGATAGCCTTGCAAAATATTGGCTCTTGAGTAACCTCTCTCCTGAAATCTCTCTGTAAGTTCAGAGGACCGGGATTCAAAAATGTCATTCTTTGAACAGATTCTCTTGAGCCGTAAAAATTGACCATAAGGTATACTTTGGATTAGATTCCTAGGGTGGCATGAGTCTGCGTGAAGAAGGGCATTGGTTGCCGTTTCCTTCCTAAACAGGTCCGTAGTTATTATCCCATTTTCGTCCACCACTACTTTCACATCAAGAAAATCTATACATTTATTACTCAACCTGTGAGTCAGTTTGATATTACAGTTGTTCTTATTAAGAGCACTCATGAGATCTGTGAATCCAGATTGTGGGCCCTGCCATATGATGAAAATGTCATCAATATAGCGGGCCCACATCTGGACACCACCAATCAAAGGTATCGGGTCGGTCTGAAGGATAGTCCTCTCCCACAGCCCCAGGAAAATGCCTGCGTAGGACGGCGCGCACGCCGCCCCCATGGCTGTTCCCCGGAGCTGCAGGTAGAAGACATCCTTAAAGATGAAAAAATTGTGGGTCAACACAAATTGCAACAGTTCTAAAAGGAACTCACCCAGTTGGACATCTAAATCTGACATCAAAATGAAGGATTTCACCGCTTTAAGACCATCCTCATGTCGTATGCTGGTGTACAATGATTCCACATCGCAAGTTGCCAACCACATATCCGGTTCAAGGTGAAGGTCATTTATCCGACCAAGGAAGTCTGTCGTATCCTTCAAAAAGATGGTAATTGTTCTACCAAGGGTTTCAACAAGAAATCAATGAACTTACAAGCTGGTTCACAAAGATTTCCCACTCCCGATACAATCGGGCGACCGGGGGGAGCTGTAGGATGTTTGTGGATTTTAGGAAGCATATAAAGTGAGGCCACCCTAGGATATTGCGGTATTAGGGCCTCTGCTTGTTTAGATGTGATAATATTCCTCTCACAAGCATTTAGTACTATCTCCTTTAACTCTCTTTTGTATTGTTCCCCTGGGTTATATGTTAACCGCTTGTAGCAGGTGGAATCTTTGAGTTGTCTAAACACTTCTTTTTCATATTGTTGTTTTGGCCATGCCACTACATTGCCCCCTTTGTCCGCTGCCTTGAAGACAACGTCCTTCATCTCTTTTAATTCCAGAAGGGCCTTGCTCTGAGTTCTAGTAAGATTTGAATCTTTAGAAAATTTCTCAATCCTACTCAATTCCTTGGAGACCAACTGGACAAAAGCATGTATATTAGGATACAGATGCATAGATGGAAAAGCAGTAGATTTAGGAAGAAGTGATTTTGGAAACCTACCCTTATTTGGGAGATCCTCAGGTTCTTGTTCTTCCAACAACTCCACCAAGATCTTAGTTGCTTCATTTTCTTCAAGGGTGGAAAAAGGGGGGACACATGTATCATCTTTATAAAACATTTTCTTGAAGATAAGTTTCCTCGCAAAAAGATGTAAATCCTTTATGGCTGTAAAGCAATCAAAGGAAGAAGAGGGAATAAAATTGAGGCCCAACTGTAGTACCTCTAATTGACCCTCAGAGAGAACCCGGTCAGTGAGATTGATTACCTTTAATCTGGATGATTGGGCAGTATGTCTAGTTGGTCTTCTTTTATTTTCCGTTCCCATACTTTCCAATTCCTTCCTCTTCCCTCTTCTTTGAGGAAATCTTGTCCGGGAAACAGTCGACGATGTGGAGTCGCCTCCTGTAGAGGTGCTGGAAGAAAAGGAATTCGACCTCGATCTATGTTGTTCCCTCTTGTGTCGCCATTTATACACTTGATTATTTTCAAAATCGTGGACATCTCGCATAAATTTCTTGGTTTTGATCTGTTTAATCTGTTTTTCCCACATATTGTAGCAATCTTCAAGTTCCTTATCCCATATTTCTTTTTCCCTTATAGAGAGACTTGATTTAAGTTGTTCTTCAGTATTTCTTATGTCTAACTCTAAAGTTTCTAACATTTTGGTATTCAAGTCAATAATTGACTGAATAAGGGATTTAGAGCAATTGCTACATACTTCCTCCCACTGTTTTGTAAAGTCCATGTCTTGAGAACCATATGACGGAAATATTTGCACTCTAAGTCCACGTGGGATTAGATTATGTTTGAGGTAGTTCTCAAGAGATACCTTATTCCACCAGGTTTTCACCTGTTTATGATGATACTTTTTCAAGGTGTTCTTCATTTCCCTGACCTGCAGGCCATCCCCATCAACACTGGATGCTCCACCACTTCTGAAGATGTCATCCACTTGCGTCTGCCACAAGGTAGTACGTCCCCGGAAACCCATCCCAAAATCTGGGGAATCACAAAATTTTGTTTCTAAAAAACAAAAAATAGTACAATCATAACCACCAAACACATCCGGGGGAAAAAATGTACTTAAATAATGAATAGGGGAGCCTATAGTATATATCAAATTACACCAAAAACATGCATGTGCCAGAAAGCACATACATTGAAAGTAGGCTCTCACAAAAGTATATGAAAATGTAAATCTTTATTACATATAACATTCGACAGTATATGAAACAATATTATAGAAGCCACAAAGTGGTGGAGACTTACAAGTGTAAGAAAAAAAGCATTAAAAAGTAAATGGAGGGCGTGGTGGCAAGTGCCTGGATAACCAGCAAGGGTAACAGCTAGAATAATCAATTATACAAATGTGTAAACCATCCTCTCACCTGCAGATATAAGCAGGCGATTTGAAAAGATAAGTGAGGTGGTAAGTGGGGAACAAAATAATGTAGCCGAAATATACCTTAGCTGGGTCCGGCAGTAACCACCACGACCTCCGCCCGACGCCGTTTCGCCTAAAAGGCTTCTTCCAGGGGACTAGATGTTTGTAAGAGACACCCCTCCTTTATAGTGGTGACACAGGTGAGTCTGCATACCTAATTGTATTTTACCTGTCATTCTCGTCAGATCAATCCTCCAATAGGACAGGAAGGCAGCAGACGCAATTCAACTGCATCGTCACTACGTAGTAGCGCTGCGTTCCAAATGTGGAACGCACCACGATAACCGCCGGAAGCTCGGAGACATGTGATGCGTCCCACAGTGGAACGCAAAGACATAATGTACCCGGTATGTACAGAATAGAAGCAGGATACCAATTCATATCTACAACCGCTCATATATTAACTTATATATTAACTTATATATATTTATTTAATAGGTGATTCTCAAATCACCATAATATGGATGACTTGTCATGTACCCCACCATGCTCATATATTAATGGGGACACCAAGGACCCCATTATGGCTAATAAAAAGTTAAATAATAATATACATATACCATAATAAGTTATCTATACAAATAATTATACATAACTACAAGAACATTCACCTTGTTTTTGTGTCAAATATATATTATACACTATTTTATATATGTTTTCATTTTATATCTTATATTATGAATAACTAATGTTCTGTTTTATTTTTTATTTTTTATTCATTTTATTTTTTGTCACTTTTCACACCCTCACATTCTCACGTGCACTTTGGGTAGCACTTCGCACTGTTTCACTTGTGTGCACTTTGTGATTTATATATGAATTTCATCATTTTTATATATTTTTTATATTTACATTCATTGTGTGGTACTATATTTATTGGTTTATGCATAATCATGTATATATATTTAGCACGTAATTTATATTTTTGTATTTATCATCATGATTATCCTATTTATACTTTTTATAACTTCATTATTGCTTTTCACCTCTTGTTCACTAACATATATAATTATATATTTTTTTTTATTTTTTTATTATTTATTTATCATTCTTGTAGTTATGTATAATTATTTGTATAGATAACTTATTATGGTATATGTATATTATTATTTAACTTTTTATTAGCCATAATGGGGTCCTTGGTGTCCCCATTAATATATGAGCATGGTGGGGTACATGACAAGTCATCCATATTATGGTGATTTGAGAATCACCTATTAAATAAATATATATAAGTTAATATATAAGTTAATATATGAGCGGTTGTAGATATGAATTGGTATCCTGCTTCTATTCTGTACATACCGGGTACATTATGTCTTTGCGTTCCACTGTGGGACGCATCACATGTCTCCGAGCTTCCGGCGGTTATCGTGGTGCGTTCCACATTTGGAACGCAGCGCTACTACGTAGTGACGATGCAGTTGAATTGCGTCTGCTGCCTTCCTGTCCTATTGGAGGATTGATCTGACGAGAATGACAGGTAAAATACAATTAGGTATGCAGACTCACCTGTGTCACCACTATAAAGGAGGGGTGTCTCTTACAAACATCTAGTCCCCTGGAAGAAGCCTTTTAGGCGAAACGGCGTCGGGCGGAGGTCGTGGTGGTTACTGCCGGACCCAGCTAAGGTATATTTCGGCTACATTATTTTGTTCCCCACTTACCACCTCACTTATCTTTTCAAATCGCCTGCTTATATCTGCAGGTGAGAGGATGGTTTACACATTTGTATAATTGATTATTCTAGCTGTTACCCTTGCTGGTTATCCAGGCACTTGCCACCACGCCCTCCATTTACTTTTTAATGCTTTTTTTCTTACACTTGTAAGTCTCCACCACTTTGTGGCTTCTATAATATTGTTTCATATACTGTCGAATGTTATATGTAATAAAGATTTACATTTTCATATACTTTTGTGAGAGCCTACTTTCAATGTATGTGCTTTCTGGCACATGCATGTTTTTGGTGTAATTTGATATATACTATAGGCTCCCCTATTCATTATTTAAGTACATTTTTTCCCCCGGATGTGTTTGGTGGTTATGATTGTACTATTTTTTGTTTTTTAGAAACAAAATTTTGTGATTCCCCAGATTTTGGGATGGGTTTCCGGGGACGTACTACCTTGTGGCAGACGCAAGTGGATGACATCTTCAGAAGTGGTGGAGCATCCAGTGTTGATGGGGATGGCCTGCAGGTCAGGGAAATGAAGAACACCTTGAAAAAGTATCATCATAAACAGGTGAAAACCTGGTGGAATAAGGTATCTCTTGAGAACTACCTCAAACATAATCTAATCCCACGTGGACTTAGAGTGCAAATATTTCCGTCATATGGTTCTCAAGACATGGACTTTACAAAACAGTGGGAGGAAGTATGTAGCAATTGCTCTAAATCCCTTATTCAGTCAATTATTGACTTGAATACCAAAATGTTAGAAACTTTAGAGTTAGACATAAGAAATACTGAAGAACAACTTAAATCAAGTCTCTCTATAAGGGAAAAAGAAATATGGGATAAGGAACTTGAAGATTGCTACAATATGTGGGAAAAACAGATTAAACAGATCAAAACCAAGAAATTTATGCGAGATGTCCACGATTTTGAAAATAATCAAGTGTATAAATGGCGACACAAGAGGGAACAACATAGATCGAGGTCGAATTCCTTTTCTTCCAGCACCTCTACAGGAGGCGACTCCACATCGTCGACTGTTTCCCGGACAAGATTTCCTCAAAGAAGAGGGAAGAGGAAGGAATTGGAAAGTATGGGAACGGAAAATAAAAGAAGACCAACTAGACATACTGCCCAATCATCCAGATTAAAGGTAATCAATCTCACTGACCGGGTTCTCTCTGAGGGTCAATTAGAGGTACTACAGTTGGGCCTCAATTTTATTCCCTCTTCTTCCTTTGATTGCTTTACAGCCATAAAGGATTTACATCTTTTTGCGAGGAAACTTATCTTCAAGAAAATGTTTTATAAAGATGATACATGTGTCCCCCCTTTTTCCACCCTTGAAGAAAATGAAGCAACTAAGATCTTGGTGGAGTTGTTGGAAGAACAAGAACCTGAGGATCTCCCAAATAAGGGTAGGTTTCCAAAATCACTTCTTCCTAAATCTACTGCTTTTCCATCTATGCATCTGTATCCTAATATACATGCTTTTGTCCAGTTGGTCTCCAAGGAATTGAGTAGGATTGAGAAATTTTCTAAAGATTCAAATCTTACTAGAACTCAGAGCAAGGCCCTTCTGGAATTAAAAGAGATGAAGGACGTTGTCTTCAAGGCAGCGGACAAAGGGGGCAATGTAGTGGCATGGCCAAAACAACAATATGAAAAAGAAGTGTTTAGACAACTCAAAGATTCCACCTGCTACAAGCGGTTAACATATAACCCAGGGGAACAATACAAAAGAGAGTTAAAGGAGATAGTACTAAATGCTTGTGAGAGGAATATTATCACATCTAAACAAGCAGAGGCCCTAATACCGCAATATCCTAGGGTGGCCTCACTTTATATGCTTCCTAAAATCCACAAACATCCTACAGCTCCCCCCGGTCGCCCGATTGTATCGGGAGTGGGAAATCTTTGTGAACCAGCTTGTAAGTTCATTGATTTCTTGTTGAAACCCTTGGTAGAACAATTACCATCTTTTTTGAAGGATACGACAGACTTCCTTGGTCGGATAAATGACCTTCACCTTGAACCGGATATGTGGTTGGCAACTTGCGATGTGGAATCATTGTACACCAGCATACGACATGAGGATGGTCTTAAAGCGGTGAAATCCTTCATTTTGATGTCAGATTTAGATGTCCAACTGGGTGAGTTCCTTTTAGAACTGTTGCAATTTGTGTTGACCCACAATTTTTTCATCTTTAAGGATGTCTTCTACCTGCAGCTCCGGGGAACAGCCATGGGGGCGGCGTGCGCGCCGTCCTACGCAGGCATTTTCCTGGGGCTGTGGGAGAGGACTATCCTTCAGACCGACCCGATACCTTTGATTGGTGGTGTCCAGATGTGGGCCCGCTATATTGATGACATTTTCATCATATGGCAGGGCCCACAATCTGGATTCACAGATCTCATGAGTGCTCTTAATAAGAACAACTGTAATATCAAACTGACTCACAGGTTGAGTAATAAATGTATAGATTTTCTTGATGTGAAAGTAGTGGTGGACGAAAATGGGATAATAACTACGGACCTGTTTAGGAAGGAAACGGCAACCAATGCCCTTCTTCACGCAGACTCATGCCACCCTAGGAATCTAATCCAAAGTATACCTTATGGTCAATTTTTACGGCTCAAGAGAATCTGTTCAAAGAATGACATTTTTGAATCCCGGTCCTCTGAACTTACAGAGAGATTTCAGGAGAGAGGTTACTCAAGAGCCAATATTTTGCAAGGCTATCAGAGGGCCAAGGGTAAACAAAGATGTGACCTCCTTAAAAGTACATCAAAACGTAATACCGTTCAATCTACAGGAGTTCGTTTTATCTCCACCTATACTCCACAACACAAGGCTTTGAGATCTGCCTTGTCTAAGCATTGGGATTTGCTACGTTTGGACCCCACTCTGGAAAGAATTTTGCCCCCCTATCCTCAGATTACATATAGAAGATCTAAAAATCTGAAAGATGTTTTGGTTAGGAGCAATCATCCAGGTGAACATCCTTTCAAGAAATTTGGTTCAAAAGGACCTAAATGGGGATGTTACCCCTGTGGAAAATGTGTTGCTTGCAGTAATGTTGATAGAGCTCTGGCTTTTGAACATAAGGGGCAACAGTATAGAATAACATACAACATTACTTGCACCACACTGGGGGTTATCTACTTGGCGAAATGCCCATGCCAAAAACTTTATATCGGTATGACAACCCGAGAATTAAGAAGACGTATAAGGGAACATATATTGGGAATTGAGGCTGCCAGAGAAGAGGTAGATATGACTAATGTACAATCTATTCCCAGACATTTTAAAGAATTTCACAACTGTGATAGTTCCTTACTTCGGTTCCATGGCATTGATCGGGTCTTCATTTCATCCAGAGGTGGAAATTGGAAGAAACTCCTTGCGCAAAAAGAGGTAAGATGGATCCACAGACTCAATTGTGTTGCTCCCCATGGTCTTAACGAAGAGTTTTCCTTTTCCCCATTCCTATAATTGATGGCTTTTCTCTATATATATATACTTTGTTTTCTCTGACCTGTGGCTATCCCCTTGATATCTTTGATATTTTTGATATTTTTGATATTTTTAATAATTATTTTTTATTGTATTACATGGTTTTTAATATTAAAGAATGTTTCTGATTATTTTTGTAGATGCATCCCCCTTTCCATTTGTACCCGATATATGATGACTGACTTGTTGCTGCTTTATGTGATCTTCGCTATGGACCACGCATATGACTACACATTCACCTTGTTTTTGTGTCAAATATATATTATACACTATTTTATATATGTTTTCATTTTATATCTTATATTATGAATAACTAATGTTCTGTTTTATTTTTTATTTTTTATTCATTTTATTTTTTGTCACTTTTCACACCCTCACATTCTCACGTGCACTTTGGGTAGCACTTCGCACTGTTTCACTTGTGTGCACTTTGTGATTTATATATGAATTTCATCATTTTTATATATTTTTTATATTTACATTCATTGTGTGGTACTATATTTATTGGTTTATGCATAATCATGTATATATATTTAGCACGTAATTTATATTTTTGTATTTATCATCATGATTATCCTATTTATACTTTTTATAACTTCATTATTGCTTTTCACCTCTTGTTCACTAACATATATAATTATATATTTTTTTTTTATTTTTTTATTATTTATTTATTATTCTTGTAGTTATGTATAATTATTTGTATAGATAACTTATTATGGTATATGTATATTATTATTTAACTTTTTATTAGCCATAATGGGGTCCTTGGTGTCCCCATTAATATATGAGCATGGTGGGGTACATGACAAGTCATCCATATTATGGTGATTTGAGAATCACCTATTAAATAAATATATATAAGTTAATATATAAGTTAATATATGAGCGGTTGTAGATATGAATTGGTATCCTGCTTCTATTCTGTACATACCGGGTACATTATGTCTTTGCGTTCCACTGTGGGACGCATCACATGTCTCCGAGCTTCCGGCGGTTATCGTGGTGCGTTCCACATTTGGAACGCAGCGCTACTACGTAGTGACGATGCAGTTGAATTGCGTCTGCTGCCTTCCTGTCCTATTGGAGGATTGATCTGACGAGAATGACAGGTAAAATACAATTAGGTATGCAGACTCACCTGTGTCACCACTATAAAGGAGGGGTGTCTCTTACAAACATCTAGTCCCCTGGAAGAAGCCTTTTAGGCGAAACGGCGTCGGGCGGAGGTCGTGGTGGTTACTGCCGGACCCAGCTAAGGTATATTTCGGCTACATTATTTTGTTCCCCACTTACCACCTCACTTATCTTTTCAAATCGCCTGCTTATATCTGCAGGTGAGAGGATGGTTTACACATTTGTATAATTGATTATTCTAGCTGTTACCCTTGCTGGTTATCCAGGCACTTGCCACCACGCCCTCCATTTACTTTTTAATGCTTTTTTTCTTACACTTGTAAGTCTCCACCACTTTGTGGCTTCTATAATATTGTTTCATATACTGTCGAATGTTATATGTAATAAAGATTTACATTTTCATATACTTTTGTGAGAGCCTACTTTCAATGTATGTGCTTTCTGGCACATGCATGTTTTTGGTGTAATTTGATATATACTATAGGCTCCCCTATTCATTATTTAAGTACATTTTTTCCCCCGGATGTGTTTGGTGGTTATGTGAAAAGTGGACTAATGAAACAGGGGTGGTAGGTTTGGTGAGGAACAGCAGACATCTACAGAGGACAGTCATGACATTTAAAAGGCAATTTTTGTCACTTGTCGTCTTTAGCTGTTAACACACAAAAAAATTGGTTATGTATTGGATACTTCTTTGCACCACTGTCTTTTTCTAGAAGTCTTCAGCCTACTTTTAAAGTACAGCAAGACTCGTTAATGGAAGATTTTTAAAAGTGAATAAATCAATTTGCCTTACATTGTGCTCAGTTTGTTCTACTTTTCAAAAAAAAAAAAAAAAGTAAAGCATTGTATTACTTTATTTTCTTTTATCATATTGGATGGGGTTTCGAATCCAAAACACATTGTAAACCTGCATCTCAGCAACTGTCACTTGAATCTTGTAATTTCAGTTTCTATTAATTGTGTAAATATAGAAAATGTCTTACTTTCCTCAAGCCTGAAGGCAGCACAGAGTGGGATATTTTGTCTCCTAGACTCCTGTATGACTCCTCTCTCTTAGCTCACACGTGTAAGACAGGCAAAAAGCTGCAAAGTTTATTGGGAAGGTATGTATGTGCTACCTTCGGACTCAAGAAAAGCAAAATTACAGCTAAGACACATTTTCTTTTTTCTTTTCATCCTCAAGAAGCACGGAACCAGATGTAAATAGCAAAAGGAAGTGTTGATGTTGCAGAACAGTACTAAGAACATCTGAGCCAAAGACTGAACACACGGTAGACAGTACGGCAGCTGAACTGTAAATACTTAAAGAAGAACTCCCGCAAAAAATTTTATTCCATGTCCTGCACATGATGTAATCTGTAGTGAATGTCATTTTCTTACCAGTAGCTGAATTTTTGACTTATATAATCCTGAAGTTTCTTATCTGTGTCATGTGACTTGGAATTAGACCCACAAACTCACACAGAGACTTGTGTGGACAGGAAGTCTAATTCTCCATGCATTTCTATGGGAGACTCACTTTCAGTTTCATAGGAATGAATAGAGCAGTGACTGGCTTCCTGTCCTGGGTCAGTTGGAGGTCAGGGAGTTGGTCACATGACCCAGCTACAATAAGAAGAGAGGTTATTACTCACAATTACATTCTCTGATAAGAAGATGACATTCACTATAGATTATATCATGCACCTTTCTAACAGGTCAGAGAATAAAATTTTTTGCAGGAGTTCTTCTTTAAGGATAGATTTGGGCCTTTTCTTCTAAAGGGGTTGAAGCTGAATGACAGATTAGACTTGCTGGAAAAAGAGAACAGGTTCCCTCCTAACTGAAAATAGAACCCGATTGGCCTCCTGAAGACCTGATTAATGCAGACCTGAGGTGTTGAGCTCATTCACACTTCTGTATGAATGGGTCTGCATCCGTTCCGCAATTTTGAAGAACGGTTGCGGAGCCATTAATTTCAATTGGGCTGCAAAAATAGAGCAAGTATAGACATTTCTATAATAGGCCGCCCGTTCTGCAAACTGCGGAACACACACAGACGGCATCCATGTTTTGTAAATCTGCAATTTAGAGGACCACACAACACAGTGCGGTCATGTGAATGTGCCCTTAAGGCTTTCTTATGAGAGTAGAAGAATCACCTGATCATCAACAGCAGGGTGAGAAGATTATCCAAGACAAGAAAAATATTTTCTCATGGTTTGAATAGATCAGAAATGGGCAGTGAGGGTGGATGCAGTGTTCCAAATAAGTGGTTTGACTTTGGGCTAGTCCTAAGGGTGTTAGCCTGGCAACCCCCTGGTTTTCATCCTTTAACAGCTATATAGGGATCTGGTCTTCGCTGCAGGGAAGCCACCTGGTTGATACCTCCTGGACTAGTCCCAGTGTAGTTAGCAGCTGACCCACAGTGGGAAGAGACACCAGTTCATGGGCCGATTGGCCAAAGACCTTACAGGGAAATTTCCTGGTGGGCTGATGCCCAGGGGGCCGCCTGAGCCCTCCTCACGGCCGTCCAGTGGAGCTTTTTGGGGATGTGTTTTGTGCTGCTGGCAGCAGTACTTGCGATGGACTATGGTATTTGGCTCTGTTGGGGTGGTATAATGTGCCACAATATGTTACTGCTGGCCCAGTCTTCCATCAATTTGGACCTGATTACAAATAGGGGCCACTTTTAGTATTTTTTCCAGGGCCACTTTAAGTTCCCAGTCCGCCCCTCCACCAGTTCAAAGCAGCAAGAGGTCAGGCAATACTTGTAGTCCATCCAAATCAGTGAAACTAATCCAAGGTCAGGGCAGGCAGCAAAGGGTCAATACAGCATGCTAAGGTCAGGGCAGGCAGAGGAGAATCAGAGTTAATAAACAGGCAGAGGTATGGTACATGGTAAACTAGGAATCTAGTAACCTAAAGCTCAGGCACCTCTTCCTTGGGAAATTCACCTTAAAGGGGTATTCTCATTTTAGACAATGGGGGCATATCGCTAGGATATGCCCCCATTGTCTTATAGGTGCGGGTCCCACGGCTGTGACCCGCACCTATATCCAGAACGGAGCAGGGACCGCTGTGCCTGGAGGAACCCAGGTTTCCCGGGGTCCGGCCACCACCAGGTGCAGCTTCCCCGTTGCGCTCATAGAAATGAATGGGAGCGCAGCGCGGCCACCGCTACCATTCATTTCTATGGAGCCGACGGAAGTATCCAAGCCAGCACTCGGCTATTTTCGGCGGCCCCATAGAAATGAATGGTTGGTGGCTGCGCATGCACAATGCGCCCTCATTCAGTTCGGGGGTCAGTTCTCGATATAGGTGCGGGTCCCAGCGGTGGGACCCGCACCTATAAGATAATGGGGACATATCCTAGTGGTTTGGCCCCTATTGTCTAAAATGAGAAGAACCTTTTAAGTACTCACAGGTATCCAGCCATTGGCCCTTTAAGAGCTGAGAAGCACCCTGCGGGAAACAGAAAGAGGCCTGCAGCCAGTGCCAGTTGTATAAAGACAGAGAGACAATCATCATCAATTACATAAAGGAGCCAAGTCAAGGAAAGCTCTGCACTGTAGATCTATGCTCTTAAGAGATGTGACTATAAAAGAAAGAATTCAGGGAATAAGTGGGTCTGTGTTGATAAGACAGGAATCATATGTCCCCCTTTGAATAATGCAGGTAACATTATATCACCACTGGCATTCCTCTAGAACTGCTTTTCTGCAAACACATGTCCACAGTAAAATAAAGGAGCAAATTCCGTAGATTCCGCAGATTCTGTAGAAATGTATCTAATGCATCTTCATAAGGAATTCCTCTTGTGTGAAGATGCAAAGATTTTATTTGTGGTTTTACATAAACCATCCTAGAATGTGGCAAAACCTGAAAGTTGTTGCCTTCTCCGAAGAATTGCAAGACCCATTTACCTGACATAACTACTAACCATAAAGATAGAAGTTCACTCTTGCAGCTATGCTGACTGAAGAATTACTGGCTTCCAAATATCATCTTAGGCTCCATTCGGACAGTCCGTGTGTGATTGCGGATCCGCAATTTGCGAATCCGTAAAACACGGACACCGACCATGTGCGTTCTGCAATTTGCGGAACGCACATGGCCGGCTCTATAATAGAAATGCCTTTTCTTGTCCGTGTATTCGGACAAGAATAGGACATGTTCTATTTTTTTGCGGGGCCGCGGAACGGAAGTGCGCATGTGGACGGCACACTGTGTGCCATCCGCATCTTTTGCGGCCCCATTGAAAATGAATTGGTCCGCACCTGTTCCGCAATTTTGTGGAACAGATGAGGACACATTCTACGGACGTCTGAATGGAGCCTTAGTAGAAGTAATGTTTTCAGCAAGGGTGGATTGGCCATAGACCTCACAGGTGGCCGCCTGTGCCCTACTCACGGCCGGCCAGTGGAAGTTTTTGGGGATGTATTTTGTGCTGCTGAGAGTATTTTGTGATGGACTGTGGTATTTGGCTCTGTTGGGGTGATATAATGTACCACAATATGGTATTGATGGCCCAGCCTTCCATGAATTTGGACCCAACTACAAAATGGGGCCACTTTTGGTATTTTTTCCAGGGCTACGTTAAGTTCCCAGTCCGCCCATGATTGTCAGATTTCAAATTGTATCTGAATCTTTGCTCAAGGTACCTTTTCTTTATAAACAAAAAAGCTCCCTTCTGAAAGGGGCTGTTAGAGAGAGAACTTCAGTCTCTCAGAATCAGAACATGAGGACTTTTTTTCTCTCATTATTTCAATTTGAGAAATACTTCTACTGCTGACAAATCAGCCATCTGTTACCTTGGCTGTGAAAAGAATTCACTGCATGCTGCTTTAGTATAACTTCCTCCTGGGGTTCCACTCCACACTTCCTCCTGGGGTTCCACAGAAGCCCTGCTGGGAAGTCTCACCATCTACTAGACGATCATTGAAATATCAGTACAAAAACTGATAATCTACAGACCACAGAAGCACAAGATCAGACCATTGGCACAAACAGGTGCATGGGGTACATTATACGTATAGGCAATGGACTGACTCTATACATTGCTAAAACTAACTTCTGCATACACAGTAGAGGCTGCAATCATAGTATACATTACTAAAACTAACCTCACACACATAGCAGAGGCTGGAGGCCATATTATACATTGCTAAAACAACTCCCCACATGCACAGAAGAGGCCATAGCTGTGTTATAAGAGAACATTAGATCTTGCTGGTACACAGTAGAGGCTACAGCAGTACAACAGGAGAATATCAGCGGTCATACACAGTTGATCCATGAAATGGAAACAAAACACATCTTTTAGGGTATGTACCCATGTGGAAGATTTATTTCTGTGTTTAAAAGTCTGCCCCATATAACTAAATGACATTCAGATGACTAGGATGTTCACAAAAAATTTAATGTGAGTGAACCCTGAGGCTGGAATAATGAATGGAGTTTTTTTAGCAGCATTTTTTTTATTTTTATAGCTATAAGAAATGGATTCAAAAGGAATGGGAAATATAATGGAAGCTCATACACTAATCCTTTCAGAGGCGTAACTACCACCATAGCAGTAATAGCGGCTGCAAAGGGGCTCACGTAAGCAAAGGACTCAGCCGTCAGGCTCTGCTTATGGCTGATAGCAGAGAGAACAGGAGAGCTCCACACACAGCAGTAACTACCAACCAGGAGCTGCTCTGTACCTGCTACACTGCAAGAGTTGAAAGGCCTGTGATGATGTCACCGTCATATGATTAGCACAGAAGGGGGCGGAGATCAGCATTGGAGAGGAGAAGTTGTGAATGGCCCCTGATGATGTCACCACCATGTGACCTTGAAGGGGGGAGCAGTGTTGAGAAGTGGTGGCTTGTGGGATCTGTGATTATGTCATAGGACATGAGGGAAGCTTTGTGTGGAGAAGCAATAGATTCAATGTGAGCCAGTGAAATGGTGGGAGTTGTAGTTCTCTCCTCTTACACCTTCTCCCTGTAATGTCCTCTGATATCATATACTTTCAGGTCCCACCATACATTGCAGCAGGGGGCTCTATTCCAGAACATATACACTACACTGGCATGCATGGGCTTATGAATAGTGTCTACTGGCCTGAAAGTGCTGCTGACAACACCCTTACTACAACATAACTCAGTTAGCACTGCTTTTCATTTTCATTGCTGTCTGGGACCTACTAAGAGATTCTATTAATAAAGGGGTTGCCCACCATTTTTTCAGATGCCCCCTAGCATGCACACACCCATGGTGGTGATTATACTTGCCTGATCCCCAACACTGGCTCTGTGGGTCCCTGGTCTCCCACATAAACATCCATTTTAATGTGGGGCACGTGATCACTGCAGCCAATGACTGGCCGCAGCAGTGATGGGTCACGTACTACATGGGAGGAGGGGGTTGCTGGGGTGGGGGTTTGGCCTGTTCAAAAACAGTTCCAAATGTTGCTTGAAAGTCTACAGGAAATACATGTATCACATGCAGGACAAACAAGCATTTTTGTAGTGGAGATTTTCAACCTTGATGTGAGTTTTTTGAGTCAATGCCATTTTATGAAATGAGAGCATGTTTCGGGGGGCCCTGATTAGGACTTACTGTGAATCTGCTGCCAGTTCTGCCTATACTCCATAGCTGAAGGACCTGCAATGACATCATAGTCATGTGATCTTTTTAACAGTGGAAGTGGTGGTAGGACCTGTGATGAGATCAGCATCATGTGAACAGTTCAGCAGTGGAGAACAGTCAGAAAAGACCTGTGATGCCATGCCCTGCTTAGTGCGAGGAAAATATGTTTTTTATCTGGGACTGTATGTTAGAGGGGCTGTAGGGATGGGAGGGGTGTTAGTTAAATGGGACTGTATGTTACAGAAGATTGGGGGGAGATGACTGGTGTTATTTACATGGGACTGGATATTATAGAAGACTGGAGAGTACGGAGTGATGTTATTTACATGGGACTATGTGTTGGAGGGTGCTGAAGGAGGGGATTTAAGTTATTTACATGGGATTGTATGTTATAGAAGACTGTAAGAAAGAGATTTTTTTTTACATGGGACTGGAGGGAGACGACTGGTGTGATTTATATGGGACTGCATGGTATAAAAGACTGGAGGAAGAGGAGTGATGTTATTTACATGGGACTGTATTGTATAGGGAGAGAACAGGCATTATAATTTATGGGGGCATTACAGAGAAGATTATAACTAGAGATGAGCAAATTTCTTGGAAATTCGATTTGGCTGATTCGCCGAATTTTACCCAAAAATTTGCTTCGTTATGAATTACTTCGCCACGAAGCACATTTTTTTTGTACGTAGTGGGTGCCATGACAGGGAGCTGCGATAGCACCGCCCCCATCATTGTACCCCTCAGATGCAGCGTTCATACATGATCGCGGCGTCTGAGTGTAAATACAGTGTAAAATAGACATTAAAAAATACATTAAATCAAACTTACCTCCTCCATTTGCGCGCGACGGGCCGGCCGCCGCCATCTTGCTTGAAGATCTGGAGCGAAATCTCATGCGGCGCGAGATTATGTCATCACGCCGGCCGGCGTGGTGACGTCACACGTCACTAAGCGCGGGATTTCGCCTGGGATCTTCAATCAAGATGGAGGAGGTAAGTATGGATTTTTTCTTTTTTTTACACTATTTCAGGATAAATCGATTCGCCGACACGAAGCACAAGGAAATTCGGCTTCGAGGCAAATCAAATTTATCCTGAAATTCGGATCGAATTCCACTTCGTGGGATTCGATTGGCTCATCTCTAATTATAGCTCCAGGGGCTACGACAGGAGGCATTATAATTACAGGAGGCACTGCAGGGAACATTATAAATACTGTGGACAGTGTTGGGGGGCATTACTATTACTGAGGGCTCTATAGAAGTGCCTTAAAGATAAGAGGTGCCCTATAGGGGGGCCTTATTAGTACTGAGGGCACTGTAGGGAGCCTTATTACCACTGGGGTTACTATAGGGGGGCTTCTGTCTAGCAGTGAGCCTGGTGACGTCACCAGCACTAATGGACAGGCTTTAGCGCTGCCCTAGCATGTAAAGCCGCCCATCAGTGCCAGTGACGTCACCAGGAACACTGCTTGGCAGAAGTGTCCGCCTAGCATTATAAAAATGTAAAAAAAAACAGCCCTTGCCCTGTGAAGGGCAGGGGAGAGCATCGGAACATGAAATGTCAGAGGGCCTAAGTGGGGGGAGAACGGGGTATCAACTGCTTTAAAGTGCATCTGTCAGCAGATGTGTACCTATGAAACTGGCTGACCTGTTGCATGTGCACTTGGAAGCTAAAAACATTTGTGTTAGTCCCATTTTCATAGATGTCTCCTCTACTGAGAAAAATGATCACAGGCCTTTCAACTCTTGCAGTGTAGCAGGTACAGAGCAGCTCCTGGTTGGTAGTTACTGCTGTGTGTGGAGCTCTCCTGTTCTCTCTGCTATCAGCCATAAGCAGAGCCTGGCAGCTGAGTCATTTGCTGGTGTGAGCCCCTTTGCAGCTGCTATTACTGCTATGGTGGTAGTTATGCCCCTGCAAATAAGACTCTAGGAGCAACGGGGGTATTGTTGTTACACCTAGAGGCTCCGGTTTCTCTGTAACTGCCGCTTCCTGTCTACTTTGACAGGGCCTGGCAGTGAAAATGTAACTGGCCATGTCAAAGTGCAGAGGGCACGGCAGATACAGAGAGAGCGGAGCCTATAGGTGTAATGGTAACGTGTATATAATAAAACATAAGCAATAAATAGAAAATGGAAGGCATACAAGACCACTGGTAATCTCCCTCGATCAGGGGCTCCATGCAAGATCTCACCCCGTGGGGTCAAAATGGTCACAAGACCTGTGATCAAAAATTCCAGAAGGCTACCGTCAGTAACACACTACGCCGCCAGGGACTCTGCAGTGCCAGACGTGTCCCCCTGCTTAAGCCAGTACATATCTGGGCCCGTCTGAAGTTTGCTAGAGAGCTTTTGGATGTTCCAGAAGAGTATTGGAAGAATGGCATATGGTCAGATGAAACCAAAGTAGAACTGTTTGGTAGAAACACAATTCGTCGTGTTTGGAGGAGAGTTGCATACAAAGAACACCATACCTACTGTGAAGCATGGGGGTGGCAACATCATACTATGGGGCTGTTTCTCTACAAAGAGACCAGAACGACTGATTTGTGTACATGAAAGAATGAATGGGGCCATGTATCATGAGATTTTGAGTGCAAACCTCCTTCCATTAGCAAGGGCATTTAAGATGAAACGTGGTTGGGTCATGTGTCTTTTTTCAACTGTATTAACTATGTAACTATGTGGTTGGGTCTTTCAGCATAACAATAATACCAAGCACACCGTCAGGGCAATGAAGGAGTGGCTTCGTAAGAAGCATTTCAAGGTCCTGGAGTGGCCTAGCCAGTCTCCAGATCTCAACCCCATAGAAAACCTTTGGAGGGAGTTGAAAGTCCGTGTTGTCCAGCGACAGCCCCAAAACATCACTGCTCTAGAGGAGATCTGCATGGAGGAATGGGCCAACATACCAGCAACAGTCTGTGCCAACCTTGTGAAGACTTACAGAAAACTTTGACCTCTGTCATTGCCAACAAAGGATATATAACAAAGTATTGAGATGAACTTTTGTTATTGACCAAATACTTATTTTCCACCATAATTTTCAAATAAATTCTTTAAAAATCAGACAATGTGATTTTCTGGATTTGTTTTCTCATTTTGTCTCTCATAGTTGAGGTCTACCTATGATGTCAATTACAGGCCTTTCTCATCTTTTTAAGTGAGAGAACTTGCACAATTGGTGGCTGACTAAATACTTTTTTCCCCACTGTATCTGTGCATAGCTACTGTGAGGGGACACCTATCTAGCCATAACTACTGTGAAGGGGTACATATCTGGCATAGCTACTGTGAGGGGGCATATATTTGGGCATAACTACTGTGAAGGGGGCACATATCTGGGCATAAGTACTGTGAAGGGGCATATATCTGGGCATAAGTGCAGTGAAGGGGGCACATATCTGGGCATAAGTGCTGTGAAGGGGGAACATACTGGCTATAGCTCCTGTGAAAGGGGCACATATCTAGGCATAACTACTGTGAGGGGACACATATCTGTAAAATAAAAGAGACAGGGCGCGCCAAATGTGCAATATCAGCAAGTAATAGAGGGTAAAAAACTAATATGTGCTTACCCTCTGTAGTTGTGAAAAGCCACAACCACTATCAATAGCTTCGCTGGTTATTATTACTGACCAGCAAAACGGGTAGTAGGTCCTTGACTGCAGCCGCGATCCTCTGGTACAAACCGGGCTATAGATCCCGCGTCCGTAGAGATAATGACAGTGGAATTGAAGAGTGGATCGCTGAACAATAAAGAATGAAAATAGAGGAGAACAGGAGACAGAGCTACTCTCCACCCTCTATAAACACCAGGATGTGAGACCCAAATCTTATTTTTTTCCTACACAGAGTGAGGGCTACTTAATCCCCACTTTCTTTGATTTAGTGCTATCCGAATGCAAAAAGATCACTAACAATACTAACCCCAACAAGTACTTAAAAAAACTGAGTAAGAATGAACAGGAGTCTGAAAAATTATGAAAATATAATTATTCGACCTGCCGATAAGGGTGGGGGAATAATCATTCTTGACTATCATGATCATGAACAGGAAGCTATGAGGATCTTGCAGGATGAACAGTACTATCAGAAAATAATAAGTAACCCATTCCCAGAACTTAACAAACAGTTGAACCTTATGATTAAAAACGCTTTTGAGGAACAACTCATAAATAAAAAAGTGAAACAGTTCTTAATACCAAAAACTTCAAACACCATATTTCTATTTTCTACCCAAGATTCACAAAAATGCAGAAAAACCACCAGGCCAGCCGACTATATCCAATACAAAGTGCGCAACCAGTAACCTGTCCCATTTTCTTGATCTATACCTACAACCCTATGTCAAAAAAATCCCTAGTTATTTACACGACTCCCGGCAATTAATCAGTGAACTACAATAACCTGGCATTCTACCTTCGCCCTTCTCACACTAGATGTCACCGCATTATATACCAATATACAACATGACATAGGTATCAACGTATTCAAAAATCACTCGCTTGCGACTCTACCTTAAATTCCACACAGGCCCATTTTCTAATAAAAGGCCTAGACTTTATTTTGAAAAATAATTTCTTTATTTATAATAATATCATATATCACCAGCGGACCGGAACCGCGATGGGTACGAAAGTAGCACCAGCCATCGCTAATATCTTCATGGGCGAATTCGACGACCAGTTTATTTGGAACAACCCTATCTTCAGAAACCAGATTATATACTATAAAAGATAAATAGATGATTTGTTCATAATCTGGGATGGGGATGAAAAAACAGCTATGGCTTTCTGTGAGTCCCTAAACACAACATCCTGGGGTATATCCTTCACCCCAAATTACAACAAAAATAGTATAGAATTTTTAGATATCATCGTTATCCAAAATAACCAGATTACAACAAAAACATACTTTAAGCCAATGGACACAAATAGTCACATCCATTATACTAGCTTTCACCATAAAAAATGGTTAAATAATATCCCGTACAGTCAATACAAACGTATAAGACGGAATTGTACCAATAAAGAGGACTATACAACACAGGCTAAAATACTAAATAAAAGGTTTAGAGAAAAAAACTTTCCAAAAAAACTCATCTCTGATGCCTACAAAAAATGTGCGTTAATCACCCTGGATGAATGCCTACAACCCAGGAATGTTAAAGAAACTATTTTTGATCACATTAACCTTACTACCCAGTATAGTACGGCAAATAATCAAGTCAGAAATATCCTCTCCAAATACTGGTATATACTCCTCAAAGACCCATACCTGGCCAGTTATTTACCAAAAAAACCTGTAATTACATACTGGAGAGCACCAAAAATAAGAAATTTAATTGCACCAAATAAACCAAAACAACATCAATACCATAAAGACACAACTTCAGATAAGAACATGTATAGAAATAAAAATAAGAAGAGGAGCTTTAGATGCCATCAGAATCACTGCCTCTGTTGTAAAATTATACCACATGGTGCAGAACACTTCCAATCCAGATCTAATGGGAGTACCTTTCCCATAAAATACTATCTTAATTGTCATTCTGCATTTATCATATATTTAATAGAATGTAATTGCGGCCTCCAATATGTAGACCGCACTACACAACCCCTCCACTGCAGACTTAATCAACATCGTTATAACATACAACGACTTTATAATAAGCATAGCCTATCCCAACACTGTGCACTTATGGACGATAAACAGAAACATCCAATCAAGATCACTCCGATAGACTTCATTCCGTACAACCCGTATAACCGTTTTGATCTACTTCAAAAAAGAGAGGTATACTGGATCTATCAGTTGAACACATTAACCCCATTCGGACTAAATGAAATAAACGAAACAGTATTATAGTATTATATGTTTTTTTATTTATTTTTTCTCCTTATGAATTATATTCAAACACTATATGGTGTTCGATTGCATTCCGATATATGAGACAAATAATAATCCTTGCGAACGTTTGCTGATGAAGTAAAGAATAACCCTGCGAATGTGGTAATACTCTAGCAATGAGCCAAAACACGTCTGATTGTAATTCTACATAATAAGCGAATACTAACCCCTGTGAATATTTGCATATGAAACAAATAATAACCATGCGAATATTCGTCAGAATAAGCCTTGCGAATATCTGTATATGAAACATGTAATAACTCTACGAATATTCGTCAAAATTCTATTAATGAGCCGAATGCATACATCTAGTCTCTCTCCTAATATCGCGAGATTTCGAATGCGAGATTTCAAACGCACCAGGATATGGCTCCTTCCACTTCACTCCGAACACCATGGGATACTTTGCAATAAGGTAACCATTGAGAAAATTATATATTATATTATGTTGCAATACACAAACCGCATGCAAGTAGCACCGCAACTATGTATCGAGTTGAATATATAGAACGGCACACCGTAATCTAATCAGGCGATGTTCTTCTTTTTTGTTTTCCTTGAATGAAACTGCTACCGACAGCTTTTATCTGACCCAAAGAAATATTTTATTCTCTGTTATTTAGGTTTACTTATGTTATTCTCCTTATATGTATGTCACACCCATTTGTTGTAACATGCCAGAAAGTTTTTAACATGACACGAACGCACTGTGGGCGTTCTTTCTCACACTCACGCCCACAACCTATCCCCCGTTCCTCCTTGGCGCCAAAAGCGCACTTTTAAACCAGCATGTTATTCTTTTGTGTATATTGTCCTGAGGAAGGGAGCTTGATCTCTCGAAATGCGTAGACATTACATTAAACAGTTGCCTCTACATCAGTGATTTTGGTGTATCGAGAAGTCCTTATACAGCGCCGCACTCAGCGATCCACTTTTCAATTCCAGGGACACATATCTGGGCATAGCCACTGTGAGCAGACACATATGTGTTATAACTACTTTAAGGGAGCACATATCTGGCCATAACTACTGTGAGGAGGCACATATCTGGACATAACTACAGTGAGGGGGCACATATCTGGGCATAACTACAGTGAGGGGGCACATATCTCGACATAATTACTGTGAAGTGATCACATATCTGTGCATAGCTACTGTGAGAGGACACCTATCTGGCCATAACTACTGTGAAGGAGCGCATATCTGGCATAGCTACTGTGAGGGGGCATATATTTGGATATAACTACTGTGAAGGGGGCACATATCTGAACATAAGTACTGTGAAGGGGCATATATCTGGGCATAGCTACTGTGATGGGAGCACATATCTAAGTGTAACAGCTGTGAAGGGGGCACATATCTGGGCATAAGTGCTGTGAAGGGGGCACATCTGGACATAACTACTGTGAAGGAGGCACAGTGAGGACATTACTACTATGTGCTGGTACAAAGAGGGAATAATTACTATGTGGGGGCATTGGGCGGAGTTGGCCTATGTGGCCTAGTATAAAAAAATATATATACATATTGTAAACATATTGACCCATATTAACAAAATATATATTTATTTTGGATGGGGGGGGGGGGGCAAGTACATTCTTTGCACAGGGGCCCTCTGCTGTCTGGGTCCACCCCTGGTTCCACTACTTTACATGTTTGTTGATCCAGAAAAAATGAGATAAGCTTGATTGTTTGGACTGGTCAACAGTCTTTGAACCACACAAATATTGTTTCTATTCAAATCATCAAGACAGAGGTTACATCAGATTTGATAAAGGGGTCATTTTTTCTTTCCAGAATCAGCATCATTCCTGTCTTTAGGTTATACATAGCTGTTTAGCTGCTGGTGTTTTCTTATATTAACAGGATGGTAATCTGGGAAGTTCATGTTCTCCCTAGTTCCCTTGCAATAGAAGGCTAGTTTTTATAAGATCAAACAATTTTAGTTCCATAAAAATGTAATTTTACTGTAAATTAGTGCATGTTTTCTTATGTAGCCTTTCTGCTATCCGCCTCTGTGGATGAGCTTTTAACTATGTGATCCATGCCATTGATTTGAAATGTTGCAGCACATGATGGTCAGTATATCATAGCATTTGCTGGTATATTAGGTCTATTAATCCCACTTGTTTGTCAGAACGAATTGAATTTCAGATCAGCAATAATGGAAAGCAACATGTATTGCACCATATGCCCTGGAAGATGTCAATCATGAGCAAAAGAACTTACGGTTATATGATGAGAAGGCTTTTACGTATCTCACTAAAACCTCATTATGGAGGGGAGCCAGCAATGTAAATATCATTACTCTTAGCATGGTAATGAAAATGTAACATTCTATATGGTATGTATAGAATATCCCCTGCGCTGCCGGAAGGTTTGCCTAATTGATGATGAGGCGCAGGACTCGTCATAAATTAGGCACATCCTCTGGAAGTCCATGCTCCTAAACAGAAATCAAACATGGCTCCGATATGCCATAGATTTCTGGCTTCATTTGTACCAGAAAACAGTTGTAAATTAATTTAAATTTGTCTCCGCGGTTGGTCATTAGAGATGAGTGAATCATTGAAAATTCACTTCGGCGAATGTTTGACGAATTTTTGACAAGATTCGTTCTTAATACAAATTTATTTGGTCGAATTTACGTTAAAAAATAATCGTTGTTTGCAAACATTCCTACACAAATTACGAACATACAGTCAGCGTTGTTAAAAGTACGCAAAACTGCGTACGAATCCTTAGCGTACTATTGATTCGCGATTGCGTCATATGCAGGAGGCTAGGCTGCAGCGTACAGTCCTCAGAGGCAGTCCATATGAGGTAGGAAAGTAAGGTGCTCACTGCTATCTATCCAGCTAAGTGCATAATTTACTAAAAACACTGTACAATAACATTGCAGTACTGGAAAAAGAATACACACAATAGGCTAAAGTGCTTGAACGTTGCTGAACCAGTAAAAACAGTGTAGCTAAAATACAGCAAAGACATAATTATACAAACATTTAAGTGCAATCAATTTCACAGTTGCAAGCATAAAAGGCTCGGATATACGTTTGAGTCTCTCCTTATGGCTCCTTGGTGCAGTTCATGGTGTGGCTCCCATAGGTCCTCTTGAAGTGTCCTTGAGACAGACAGTAGTTGGGTCCCTTAGATGAGGGACCTAAAGTCCTCCTTGCTTGAGCTGCTACTGAAGGACATCAGAGGATGCTCCTGGCTCTTGTAGGCCACGCTCACTGCCATGGTGGACCTCCACTGCCCTCTTCTTCTGGAAGTCGGACTTGACCGGGTCTGGGAGGTGGTCATGCTAGTGAGTGCTGCAGCCACTTGCGCTTTTCCGGATACTCCTGCCGGGACAGCAGGGGTAAGGAATTCTGGCTGCAGCGGTTCCGGCAAGATTGCACCCAGGGAAGAAGCCCCAGCTCCCCTGGCTTCTGCTGGCTTTATCTTCTACGGTAGTTGGTATTGGTGGATCACCGTGGATTGGAATGTAAATGATGAAGTTGTCACCTGACCCAGCTGAAAGGACTGTTATGGTGGTTGTGGCAGTCTAGGTATCAGAGGCTCCTGCTGTGGCTGTGGCTTTTCGCTGAACCGGAGGACGCTATCTGGTTACTCCTGAAGGCAGCGCATGCGTCCTGGACCTGGTGGTTCATCCGGCCACACTTCTGGTTCCGATGTAGGTTCCAAAGGCTTAGAAAGTAGTGTAACCCCGATAGCAAAGGGGCCTTTCAGGGACGCCATGGGGGTGTACTCCACCTGATCCCCCACACACAGGCTGTGACAAGGCTGGGGCAGGTACGGCCATTTAACTGACCTGTGGCCCACAAAGTACTCCTTGCCGCCCTTGTCGTCTACCAGGAAGCCAGAGCCTCGTTCGACCGAAAACCACAGGACCGTTCCCTTTCGGCGCTCTAATTTAGGATCTCCCGGCCTAGGATGGTCCAGTACCTGGATTACCCAGTCCTCCACGGCATTCTTGTAGTTCCAGAGTGTCTGCGCATGGGCCATCACCGATGCTGGCACAATCGGGTCCTGCCTTATGGAAGGTGTCCTCCTGGGCGACGAAGTGGACGCTCCAGCCGCCTCCGCCGCACCAGCCACAGCGGTAGCACCAGCCGCCTCACGACGAACCGCCTCACGATGCGCAGCAATCACAGCAGCCAGTAAGGAGAATAAGGGCACTGAAGCTGGGTTTCTCCTCTTGAGTTCAGAGTGTGACACCCTGATGTCTGGAGCGGGCGGTGGTTCGAGGAACTCATTCCCAAAGACCATCTGGTTCCAGTTCAGATGCAGCTCTTTAGCCATGCTTGCTACTGATCAGTGTTCAGCGCTGGTCTAAACTGGTTCAGAGGAGGGTGGAGTACTGAGGGAGAAGTCTTCACTACCTATACGTGCAAATAGTTAGATCCCGGTGGGTTTTTTCCAGTTCTGAGGGGGGAGTATCTTCACTTTCCTGCTCTTGCGGGGGTGTGTCGTCATTTTCCAGCTTCACGACGAATGCGTATGTTTCGTAAGTAGTGTAAGTATCGTACGTATCATTAGCGTTCAAAATTTTATGAAGATTTACGAATAATACGAAGCAAATCCAAAAAAATCCGGATTCGCTTCGGAGTAGAAAATTTGTAAGCTTCGATACGAATCTACGAAGCGGTGAACAGATTCGCTCATCTCTATTGGTCATGCCCCTTTCCTGCCTTTGCCATGCCCCCTTTTAGAAAAGTGGTGAGGGTGGCATAAAAAGAGGCATTTGTAATTTTTTTTTTATTACAAAAAATTGCATTGAAAAAGTCACAAACACACAGCTTGCGAGCTTTTCTGGCGCAACTGAGATGATAAATCTCCCCCATAGTGTTTTAATAAGTATTCACACTTTCCTTTGTGCATGTTTATTTTGTGTAGGATCTTGCAGTTTGTTATAAATCACCTAATATAGCCAACCGGGGTGAGGAGGACAAGCTGCAACAAATAGGAAAAGCAGCAAGCAATAAAGGAATCCTTTTTATGGGGTTTTGTAACTATCCTTACGTTAATGCCTCATGCATGCGGCCGCATCGTGCTCTGCGGTCTGCAAATCGCGGATCCGCAAAACACGGATACCAGCTGTGTGTCTTCCGCATGTTGCAGAACTGAACTTTCGGCCCTTAATAGACCAGTCCTATCCTTGTCCATGATATGCATCTATTGGGGCCCCATTGAAGTGAACGGGTCTGCATTCGAGCCACAAAAAATGTGGTTCAAATGCGGACCCAAACAATGTTTGTGTGCATAAGGCCTAAATGGGACATTCAGTCTGTTGGTTGTGCTAAAATCTCAAAATTTTAATCCACAGTTCAAGACAATTACTTGAACTACGTGAACTACTTGATTGATGAACTGACTGGCAGAGATAATTTGCTGGATCTGGTCTTGTCAAACATATATGATGTGCAGGTCTAGGAGCACCTGGGCAACAGAGACTGTAATATGGTGAGTTTCAATATAAAATTCAATAAAGCTATACAAAAGAGAGCTACAATAACTTGGAACTTTAGAAAAGCTAAAATTAGTCAACTAAGGGAAGAGCTCAGTCTTATAGACTGGGATCAGGTTCTGGAAAACAATGAAACTGAAGCTAAATGAGGAGTTTTAAAAGAGATATTTCAAGAATCATGTAGTACGTTTATGTCTACATGTAACAAAATGTCCAGGCATAAAAGGAAACCAATGTGGATAAAAAGGGATGTAATGAGCATAATAAGACAAAAAGATAACACATTTAAACCATTGAAGGCCAAAGATTCAGAAAAAAACATTCCAGGCTGACAAAAAGCTCAGTAGGAAATGTGAAAAAGAAATAAAGTTGGCTAAATTAGCCACAGAAAAACAAATTAAAATAAATCCCAAAGACATTTATAAATATAAAAAAAAATTTAATAATACTGGCGCTCTAATTGATAACTATAGAAATATAATTGTACAGGACAAAGGGAAGGCAGAAATATTAAACTCTTAGGGCCCATTCACACAACCATATTTACATTTCCGCATCTTATTTGCAAGTTTGTGGATAAGATGCGGACCCATGCGGACCCGTTCACTTTCCATAGGAGAAAAAAAAAGCGGAATGCTCACCGTCTGCATTCTGCTTCCGTATCTCATGGAAGTTCTTCCGCAAAAAAAATAAAACATGTCCTATACTTGGCCGCAAAATCACGCCCGTGGCCCCATTCAAGTCAATGGGTCCGTAAAATTGCGGAACACAACGGAAGACTTTCAGTATGTCTTATTTTTGCGGATCCATGTCTGCATATATGCATATTTGGCTTTAACCCAGCCCCAAAAATTGATACATTTTCCAGACTATAGTCTGGATCAAACTGGTTTCTTGCCAGAGGCATTTGATCTTTTGATCAGTACAGATAACAGTGACATACTGAGCAAAAAAAACATGAGTTTTTCAATGGAAAAACTGATTTTTCTGGTGGAGGAGCAGCCCGATATATGGGACATCCGAAGTGACCTCTACCACGACCGTGTCCGCAAGGACCGGTCGTGGGATGAGGTCGCTGAGGAGTTGCTCCCATTGGAATGGGAGAAAGCATCAGGAAAATAGAGAAGAAGTCTGGGTTATGTCTTTCTTTTTTAATGGATCCTTTCCACATCCGTTTCCGCAATTTCGGTCAATTTTGCGGATAGGATGCGGATCCATTCATTTCAATGGGTCCTGAAAAAATGCGGACAGTACACTGTGTGCTGTCCGCATCCGACTGTCCGCAAAAAGTAATCCTCCTGTCCTACTTCTATCCCGATTTTGCGGTCCGTAGCACAATGAAAGTCTATGGATCCGGAAGAAATGCGGATGACTTGCGGAAAGGCATCCGCATGTCATCCGTATTTGTGGATTCCGTTCCAGGAGGGTAAAAAAAAAAAAAAAAAAGATTGGATTCCTCCTTCCATTTTTTGCGGATCTGCAAAAAACGGATGACATACGGATACATCCTTTCGTTTTTTTTGCGGAAAAACGGATGTGCTTGAAAAACTGAGTTTTTTGTGGAACAACGGATCCGCAAAAACTGACCGTTTTCCAGGATGTGCACAAATACGGACGTGTGAATGAAGCCTTACTCTGAACTTTGTTTTGCCTTTGTTTCAAGTGACTTTTGTGTACCTTCTGCCAGTAAAGATCATCTGTTCCGTTACTCTGCCTCAGTTGGACTCTGTACACACTCCTGCAGTTAGCTTCTTTCTGGGTGGCTGGTTTAAACACTAGTGTCCTAACTCTGGGAGTCAGCAGTCAGCAATATTGGGCTAATTCCTAGTCCACTATCAGCTGACCCAGAGGA
The DNA here is from genome assembly GCA_900303285.1 of Rhinella marina. Lineage (NCBI taxonomy): Eukaryota > Metazoa > Chordata > Amphibia > Anura > Bufonidae > Rhinella > Rhinella marina. The sequence continues at coordinate 138,478 of ONZH01024588.1, forward strand.
TCTAAAAAATAAATTATTCCAAATTTAATAATAATTTGTTCCAAAGCCAAGATTAACGGGTACCACGAATGCTGTCCAGCTTCCACGATAATGCACCCTCTGCACTAATGAAGTAATCAGCAAAGAAATCTCGAACTGCTAGTCCAGCCGATCCAGGTCTTCCATGCCGATTTTGGTCCAATCCCAAAGATTCATCTGTTGGAAAAGGGGCCGCTTCAGGTTCAGAGGATGCATCATGAATCCTGGTGAAATTCTGTAAAATCACACATGCCTGTATCACCAGGGTGGTATTTTGTGGACTCATTTGCAAGGATGACAGGAACACTCTCCATTTACTGGATAGTATTCCGAAAGCACATTCAACATATTGACGTGCACGACACAGACGATAATTGAATATGCGCTTCCGGTCATCCAAATCGTATCTTGGAAAAGGTCGCATTACATGAGGAGATAATGCAAACACCTCATCTACCACGATTACAAATGGAACGGCTGGAGCAGACAAACCTGGTAGCCACCTTGGCTGTGGCAGGGCTAGTTAGTTGGCACAAAGCCGTTCACCCTTTCGGCAAGAACAGAAGATGCGGACGTCAGCTGTACTTCCATAGGCCCCAATAACAACAATAATAAATCTGTAATTACTGTCAGCCAAGGCCAACAGAACCACAGAAAAATATTGTTTATAATTAAAATACTGGGACCCTGAGTGAGCCGGCTTCTTAACACGAATGTGCTTGCCATCCAACGGCCTGATGCAGTTAGGAAACTGCGCAGATTGGTAGAACCCGTCAGCAATTCTCAGCCAATCTTCTGCCTTGGGTTGGGGCATCACCACAGGCCTGAGTGGCTGCCACATAAGTTCACAAGTGTGACAGACAATCACAGATATGGTTGAGATTCCCAGCAGATACTCGTAATGCAAGGACGCAAACGAGTTTCATGTAGCGAGGAACCTGTGAAAAAAAAATGATTAGTTCATTTATCTTAAATACTTTGGTAATTATTAATAAATTTTCAAGTAAGAAACTTACCTCAAGGTGACAAGAAGTCTTTCCTCAGGCGAAATGCTGCGCCTCATAGTGGTTTCCTGGAAGGGCAGTACAGAACGCAGAGACGCGAGCAAACGATCAAAGGCTGCCAAAGACAAACGGCAATAACCCTGAAATCAGGGTTCTGCCGTAAGTCATTGTACAGCCAATGAAAGTGGCTCTTCTGTAGGCGCTAGGAGACAATGGGATGAACCCACTGCCTTCGCCTTCTCGGTTCATCAGACGTTATAGCTGCCTGCTGTCTGAATCGCCGAGAGATGAGCCAGTACACAAGGTCCCACACGCAAGCCATGGCAGCAAAAGAAATTAAGCCAGAAACAGATGCCGATCAAGCACAAGTCTCTCACAAAGCTCCCTGCTCAGTCAAAGCAACAGAAAATGGCGCCTAAGCGATGAGGTGACTGTTTTAAATCTTTTTTTTTTCTTTTTTCATTTTGGAAATCTTTATGTAAAATAATTTCAAAGACACCTTCCATATTTTTGCGGATTCTCGGATTTTGCGGATTCCGTGCCGTTTTTCTATGGATCTCTGAATACATACGGTCGTGTGAATGGGCCCTTAAGATCTTTTTAGGCAGGCAGGTATTTTTTCATTAACAAGCGGCAACCAAATTTAGCGAATTGTTCGCTTTCAAAAGACTTTCAACTATACAAAACAATAATGTTTTTTTTTTAACTTTTTGCTGTTTATTGCTATCATTGCTTTTTCACCCGTACAACATTTGTTCTGCTAATGACTGGCAGATTTCTGATAAGATGAGAAGATGTGGCAGTGACTGACAATAATCTTTCAGTCAGGCAGACTTGTCTGATCCACAGAAAACAAATTATGGCTTTGTCATTTGATTGCTACACACTATTATATGTGACAATGATGACTCAAAATCTAGTGATTACATGAAAATTGAAACAATAATTGCTCCATCTAAGGAGGCCTCTTACATTTCATCTGTGTTCATCTGTGATCTTCCAATGCCAATTATCATTCAGGGGGCAGCAAAGTTCTGTTTCAAATATCACTTTCTTTACTCAAAAAGAAATATAGCTGCGTATAAACAATTTAAATATTGATAAAACTCTTGGCCCAGATGGCATTCATCCATGGGTACTGTGGGAAATTGGGCTCAGTAATTGATAGACCCTTGTATCTCAACTTCTAAGACTCTGTTGTAACAGGGTCAGTGCCACAGGACTGGAGGACAGCAGATGTTGTACCAATATTTAAGAAAGGTAAACAGTTGGAACCTTGTAACTACTGACTGATAAGCTTGTGGTATACAAAATATTTGAAGGTATTATAATAGATCAGCTGCAAAAGTATATTAATGACTGGTAACCAGCATGGAAAACAGGTCTTGACTTACCAACATGCTATGTTTCTATGTTTCTATGTAAATGCAAATGTCTATGTGCATGTTGCTGATTTTGCAAAAACATTTGATACAGCACACAATTTTCCATAGACTTCTATGCAACATCTAGAATTTGTTTTTTCAGTAAAAAAAACAAAAAACACCAACCAATAACCCCTAAAAAATATCTAAAAAAAAACCTATGCACTTTTGATATATATAGTTTTTTTTTTGTTGGCAGAGGAAAAAAAATAATTAAAAAGACGTAACCCAAGGCCCTAAGAATGCACAGTGCTTCAAATCATGTTATCATTATAAAGACAGACCCTAAAAAGCATAAGACAATCTTCGGGGTCTGTTATGCCAAGGTAAGGTTTGTATTAGGCATTGTATGCACTATGGGGGTCATTTATTATCCAGAAATACACCTACATTATGCATATTTCTGGCACAGATTGCGGTGCAAAGGTTATTTCCCCGCTCATGCAAGTTCTAAAAAAGTGGCCATGGAGTGGGTAGCGAAGGGGACAGGCTGGCAGGCCGTCTCATTCATCATTTTCTGCGTAGGCATAGAAAATGGTCTACATGTAAGCCAGCAAGGACCCTCTTCATCACGCTGCCAGATCCACTGCCAGATATAAGGGTTATTAAGATCTGATGCTCTGTGTGTTAACTAATACTATGAGCATCAGGTATTTACATGCCTGGCTGGCATACGAAGTTACACACCCAAATTCAATTGTATTGTTGTCCTTTGGACAGTGATACAATTGAATAATTAGAACAGGGCATGGGAGCCCATGGCACTCTGTCCCATAGTTCACCCTCATACAAAATGCACAGGGATGCAGGCGTCTCAGACACAGGCTGGAAGAGACCTGTGGTCTGCACTGCAGACAGTGGCTTGGAACAGGGCCCAGGTATTTTTTTTCTTTCTTTGTCTTCTTGGGGAGCAGTCCAGGCAGCATGCTGAAGGTAGAACTGACCTGTTGCTGTGGTCTGCGTCTCACCTCTTAAAGGGGTATTCCGGTAAAGTAACTTAATTTTTGAAAAACTGCATTAAGGCTACAAGCTGTGACCCAACCAGGACCCATACCTATACATATAACCAGAGCTTCATTTTACCTTGCAATCCATTTGTTTACTGTAGCTCCTGTGTGAGCCTGCAACACACTGAGAGTATCATGGCTCCTGATCTTCCCTCACAAGACTACAATCCCCACAATCCCTAGCTTTCCTGCTGTGAGTTTGTGCTTGTTCATGAGTGTTGATGATTACCGAAGAACTCCCGCAAAAACTTTTATTCTCTGACCTGTTAGAAAGGTGCATGATGTATTCTGTAGTGAATGCAATCTTCTTATCATAGACTGTATCTGTGAGTTATCACCTCTCTTCTAATTGTAGCTGGGTCATGTAACCAACTCCCTGACCTCCAACTGACCAAAGACAGGAAAGCTAGTTACTGCTCTATTCATTCCTATGAGACTGAGAGTGAAGCTCCCATAGGAATGCATAGAGAAATAGACTTCCTGTCCACACATAAGATGCTGTGTTATCTGGTGACATGGTTATTGCTGGTCACATGACACAGATGAGAAACATCAGGGATATAACTGACAAATACAGACACTGGTAAGAAAATGACATTCACTGACATTCAGATTTTAACTCATAGGGAGGCACTTCCAAGAGGTGGCAGTAGCAAAATCCCAAGGCTTGTTAGAAAGTCAAATTTTGGAGGGGGGCGTGGCCTGACGCGATATGAAGCGGCAGCACTGAGTGAGAGCTCCTTCTGTTTGTGCCTATAATCCTGCTCCGTGGGTGGCAAACGGTGATATATCGGGACCTGGTGGTGACTGGAGTTTTCCCCTATCTGCCGGACGCGATCTGCAGCACTGACATGCCCAGGGGAGCGGTGAAAAAGAGCAGGGAGGCGCCGGGAGGTGCGGAGCGTGGTGTCCAAGATGGCGCCGGCCCGCTCCCTGCTCTGAGCATCGAGGAGAATGCAGGAGCCGCCTGTATTAAGTAAGGAGGGAGAGCTGCCTCAAGGGGAGTCGGCCAGGGAGAAGGGAGAAGAGGCTACAGGAGGAGCAGGAGAGGTGGGGAGCACACTAGCAGGGGCAGAGGAGGCCATCATGGTGGAGAGGGACATGCCAGTGCCCCAGAGTGAAGAGCCCACATTGACAGATGTATTTAGAGCTGTCACACAGTGTGGAGTGGCGCTGACAGCTTTACAGCAGCAGATGGGGTCCCTGAAGCAGGAGGTCTCCTTTATACGGCATGATTTGCAGAAAGTTAATGAAAGGATGGTGGAGGTGGAGAGCCGTGTCAGCGAGGTGGAAGACAAACTACCTCCTCTGACCAGAACGTCCCGTATCCATGAGCAACAGATCTCTGCACTGATCGCCAAAGCAGACGACCTAGAAAACCGCCTCAGATGTAACAATGTGCGACTTCTAGGGATTCCTGAAAAGGTGGAAGGACAGGATCCTACGTCCTATTTTGAGAATTGGCTGAAGGAGGTGTTTGGAGCGGATGTGCTGTCCCCATTGTATGCTGTGGAACGGGCGCACCGGGTCCCTACCAGACCATTACCGCCAGGGGCACCCCCCCGTCCTGTCCTGATTAAACTGCTTCACTATAGAGACCGGGACGCCATCCTGCGAGCGGCCAGAAATCGCCCTGATATTACGCTCAACGGGCAGAGAATTGCGTTCTTTCAGGACTTTTCCTCAGAGGTCCAGAAGAAGAGGAGCCAATTTGTGGATGTCAAGCGGCGACTTCGATCCTTACAAGTGCCCTATTCTATGTTCTACCCGGCGCGACTGCGTGTGGCAGCCTTAGGATCTGTGCATTTCTTCACTGCACCGAGAGATGCGGCGGCTTGGGTCGACCAACACGAGCGGCAACTGCGTCAGGAGGAGAGATGAAGACCCTCCATCTGCAACAAGTCTGCACCCTCGGTTTTTACTGAGTGCCTGTTGGGGACGTCGTCCCTTTTGAAGTTCAGCTGATGGACTGCCCACGGAGCATCAGTATCCTTTCTTTATTGCGGGCAGTGGTCTCGCCTAAATGACATGACCTGTTTGTTGTCGTTCACATCCCGTTTACAGGAGGACTGGTGCCTCGGCCTGCTGCAGGCGGTTATGCGGGCTAGGAATTTTGGTTTTGTGTTTTTTTGCACTGTTGTTTTTCTTTTTTTCCAGGGGTATTTTTTGGTTTTGTCCCGTATGGTGCAGTCTATAGGTACCTACTTTAGGTATGTGTATTGCGTCACCATGTCTACTGGGGATGTGTATGCCCTGCCTCGTCCTCGGCCAATTTGTATCTCCAATGTCTTGCCATGTGCAGTATGCCACCATGTGGGTGTGTCTGCTCAGGACGTGCATCTCCTGTTTAGTCCTCAGTCGTCTAGTATCCCTAATGTCTCAATATGTGCATTATGTCACCATGTAGCCATGTCTACTCAGGACGTGCAGGCCCTGCCCCGTCCTCAGTCGACTCGTATTTCTCTGGTTCATTACGTGCAATATGTCATCATGTGGCCGTGTCTACTCGGGACGTGCATACTCTGCCCCGTCCTCAGTCGACTTGTATTTCTCAGGTCTCAATATGGCTAATGTATTTAATGTGGTGAGTTGGAATGTGCGCGGCCTGGGTGATCCGGCGAAGCGATTTGCAGTGCTGGATTACCTCCGCCCCCATTTCCCTGCTATAGTGTGTCTGTAGGAGACTCACTTCACAGAAGAGGGAGCGCGTGCGTTCCACAGATCGTGGATGAGCCAGGCCTATCACTCCACACTGTCCAGCCACTCTAGGGGGGTCAGTATCCTGGTACATAAATCTATTCCCTTCCAGATGCACTCCTCTAGCGTGGACACTGAGGGTCTCTTTATCTGCCTACACTGCACAATCTTTACCCAGGAGTACCTGCTAATATCACTATATATACCCCCGCCTTACAGTAGCGAGGCATTACAGGGGGCCTTAGCGTTTATTAATGACCATCCTGAGATACCTATTATTATAGTGGGAGACTTCAATAATACCATACATCCCTACTGGGATCGCTACGGGGAGAGGCAGTCGGACGCTGGTAGCCCTGTGTCTACCTTTGGTAGAATGTTGGAGGAACTGTCCTTGATAGATATGTGGCGTGTTCGTAATCCCACAGTGCGCCAGTTTTCTTGCTATACCAGTTTGCACGAGGCCTTGTCCCGTATAGATTTGGCCCTGGGAACAGAGTTTGTGAGCAGACAGGTGACGGAGGTGAGGTATTTGCCTAGGGCTTTGTCAGATCATTCTCCTCTATTCTTACGGCTGTCGTCTTCCCCTGTGGTGCCTCCTTCTGGATGGTTATGGATGTTTAACTCCTTCTGGCTACAGGTAATTGACTGTCCATATATCAGTAAATCAGTGCAGGAGTACTTCAGTCTGAATATTGGTTCTGCAGCCAGTGGGGTGGTGTGGGATGCTATGAAGGCTTGCCTTCGGGGGGCGCTCATACAAGGAGTTAGTAGGGCCAAACTCAAAAGTAGGCAATTCGGGGAGTTCCTTAGAGACAGGGTGGAGGTGACGGAGGCGAGTTATGTGGAGAAGGGAGACCAGTTATCTCTGTCTGTATGGAAGGAGGCACAGGATGCGTATAATTCGCATGTAGTGGAAGCGGCCCGTACTAAACAATCCTTTCAGCGACAGAAATACTATGATGAGGGGGAGAAGGCGGGTCACCTGCTAGCCCTTGTGGCCAGGGCGCAATCGGCATCAGCATATGTTTCTGTTTTGAGGGGGTCGGATGGTGTAGAGGTCTCAGACACTCCATCGATAGTTTCTGCCTTTGGTGCCTATTATGCTGATCTGTATCGGTCCCGGCTGGTCTGCAATAGAGATGAGGTACTGTCCTATATACAGGGGATATTACTACCTGTGCTGTCGGATGCTGACAGGGAATATCTCAATGGTCCAATACAGCTGTTGGAGATAGAGGCAGCAGTGTCCTGTATGGCTAATAATAAGGCTCCCGGTACTGACGGGCTTCCAGTGGAGATATATAAGAAGTTTGGAGATGTTCTGCTGCCTCAGCTGCTGACAGTTTATCAAGAGGCCTCTGAGACAGGGTCACTCCCAGCGTCTATGCAGGAAGCCATTATTATTGTCCTGCCTAAACCGGGTAAGGACCCCCTCCTCCCAGACTCCTACAGGCCTATTTCTTTGTTGCCTACAGACATTAAGGTATTAGCGAAGGTCCTGGCCATGCGCCTCTCGAAGGTTGTCTCCCCCCTTATCCACGAGGACCAGTCGGGATTTTTACCTGTCAGGTCTATGGCCATCAATATTAGACGCCTATACCTCAATATGCAACTCCCAGTAGATAATCCCGGGGACAGGGTCATCTGCTCCCTGGACGCCGCCAAGGCGTTTGATAGTGTTGAGTGGGAGTATCTCTGGGGGGTGTTGGAGAAGTTTGGACTCGGGGACCAATTTATATCGTGGGTCAAGTTGCTCTATGGCAGGCCTACAGCGAGGGTGCGGGTGAACGGCTGCTTATCTGATAGCTTTCCATTGTATAGAGGCACGCGTCAGGGCTTCCCGCTCTCCCCATTATTGTTTGCTCTTGCCATTGAGCCGTTAGCGGCCATTATTAGGGGTCACGAGTGGATTATGGGATTTAGGCGCGGGGGGTCCCAGGAGAAAATTGCCCTGTATGCGGATGATGCCCTGTTGTTTTTAGCTGAGGCGAGGACTTCCCTTCCAGTAGTTATGGACGTCATCAGTACCTTTGGCCGTTACTCCGGTCTGGTTATAAATTGGAGTAAATCATCCCTTCTCCCCCTGGATAGAGTAGACGGCTATGAGGTCTATGTGCAGACGGGGTTGCAGGTGGTGAGTGAGTTTAAGTATTTAGGGGTGGTGGTCTCCAGGAAGCTCACGGAGTATGAAAAACTGAACCTGTCCCCCCTTTTAGGTCGGTTTAAGCAGAAGTCTCATGCCTGGTCTAAGCTACCGCTGTCGGTCGTGGGGAGGGTGAATCTCATTAAGATGATCTGGATACCGCAGCTGCTCTACCTGCTACACAACTCTCCTGTGTGGCTGCCCCTTAGGTTATTCCATTCCGTTAATAGGATGTTCAGGGAACTCATTTGGCGGGGGCGTCCGGCCCGGCTGCGTCTGGAGTCACTGCAGAGGAGCAAGACGGATGGGGGTCTGGCTCTTCCGAATCCCTGGGTTTATTATTTATCCGCTCAGCTCCAGCGCATGCGGGGATGTGAGGAGGGACAGGGGGACCCTCAAGCTAAATTACTGTGTAGATACTTGTCGGTAGATAACATCTATGAAGCATTGGAGGCTGACAAGCTTAAGGTGTCAGGTCAGGGGTTACCCACACTACTCCTATTACATAAGACGTGGTGGAAGGTGAGAGATCTGCAGGGTATAACAGGTGTCACACAGTATTCCCCTATATGGGACTCCCAGAGGTTGCCACAAGTCAGGTCTCTGCAGGACATGGGTGGCTGGCGTCGTAGGGGCATCGTTAGAATTTACCAACTTTTGGATGATAATATGTTGAAAACGTATGAAAGACTCCAGGCGGGCTTCGAGTTGCCGGCGTCTGACTTTTATAGGTACCTGCAGTTGCGCCATGCCTTCCGAGCTGACCACGACGGCGGCCTGACATGCACCATACAGCAGAATAAAATTATAGCTCTTATAGAAAGGAGACGTTCCTCCTCATTAATTATCTCCCTGCTCTATCAAGCTCTGTTAGATCTGGCCTTGCGTGATTATCCGGTGAGAAGCAGGGAGAGATGGGAGGCGGAGATCGGGCCTCTGGAGGAGAATCACTGGCAGGACATACTGGCCAGAATCCCGCAGCTCTCACTCAGTGAGGCACATAGGCTGTCGCAGTTATACATCATACACCGGGTGTATAGAACCCCTAAATTTCTATGTGAGATAGGGCTTCGGCCTGATTCTAGATGTCCGCGGTGCGGTGAAAATAACGCAGGGATGCTACACATGCTGTGGTCGTGCTCGGCTCTGGAGGGATTTTGGCGCGCTGTTACTCAATTGATTAATTCTGTATATGCTGTTACACTGGATGTGACCCCATTTGTCTGTGTATTGGGCTATGTGGAGGATCTGCCAACTACGGAGCCTGGTAAAGTGGCAATAGCCAGGATGTTGTATATGGCTCGTAAACTGATTGCCCAACACTGGCTGGATGAGAGTAGTCCCAGTAGAAATGAGTACATAGCCAAGATCAACTGGCTGCTTAACCTGGAGAGGGGGGTGTATAAGAAAAGGGGGGCCCTGACTAAATTTGATAAGCTCTGGTCATCCTGGATTGATTCCTCTGGACTGGCATCCAGGGAACTGCAGAGGTATCGGCTGGGTCTGGTGTGAGGTGGATTGGAGTGATTTCTATTCTGGGTGCAGGGCTGCGTGGTTGGCGTTCCTCAGAATACTGTGTGGGACATGTATGTCTCATTATGGAGGACTGTACTGGTCATTGAGTATGATTGCTATATTGGAGACATGTGTTACATTATGGATTGTATGTTGCCGGGGGGCGGGGTGGGATACAACTATGTATGTTCATACGGTGACGATATGTAATTGCCTACGCTTTACTTAATGTTGCTTATTCGGCTGGCTCGGAGAAGATGGACTGCATCACGGGACTTTGGGATGGGGTGGGGGGTTTCGGGGGTTTTTCTGTTGTTGTTAGAAAAAATTTCTAAAATGTCAATAAACATGACTCAATTAAAAAAAAGAAAGTCAAATTTTGATTCATAGGAATCCACTTTTAAGAGGTGGCACTAGCAAGATAGCTCGCTTCCTTGGGATAATCTTTGCATATTCTTTTCCCATTGAGCAGTGCAAATAATTCTCCATACCACGTAGTACTTCCAGTAAGTCTCCATTAAAGGGGTTGGCTACGACCAATGCATTTGTGAGATGATTATATGGCACTTACTAATATAGTCTTTGTTGAAATTCTGCACCATTGTCTATATTTCATAAGGTATGTACCTGCCATCTGCACATGACCTTCCACCAGCAGCCATTTTATGGACAGAACCTCTGTGTGGACAGAGCAAAAGATTTTGTAAACAAGGGAGCATAGCATATCTTATAAAATATAGAACTTGGTGTGGTTTTTTACCAAAGGTTATATTAGTGTCATATAATTATCTCACAACTGCATTGGTCAATAATCAGAAAGTGGCCAACCCCTTTAAAGGGAACCTGTCATGTCCAAAACACCCCATGAACTAGAGTAAGCATTGTATAGTGTAAGTGACGTTGAGTCCGGTTATGTAATTTTTATCTTCATACTCACTTCCATTCTGACGCTGTGCTCCCACAAACCTGCAGTAAAATGCACTCAGTGGACTCCAGTGCTCACTCACATGATGGAGAGGACTCAAAGAAGAGTCCTCTCAATGTATTTTACTGCAGGTTTGTGGGAGCACAGCGTCAGAATGGAAGTGAGTATGAAGATAAAACTTACATATTCGGATTCAGCATCACTTACACTATACACCGCTTACTCTAGTTCAGGGGGTGTTTCGGAGATGACAGGTTCCCTTTAAGTCTCTCTTTAAGGAGATTCAGCACCTATGCCTTAGCTGCATTCAACCAGCCAGCCAGAATCCTACTCCATACAGATGAAGGACAAGAACTCCCAAACAGCTGTCTACGGATATCTGACTTGGCCATATTGACCATATCAAATCCCAAAGCTTGTTGCAAAGTCAGATTTTGACTCATATGGAGTAGAGATGAGCGAATCTATTCGCCGATTTGTATCGAATCTTACAGAGACTGTACGTTCGTAATTTGTGCAGGAATGTTCGCGAAACGACGATTGTTTTTTGAACGTATATGTGACCGACTAAATTTGTTTAAGTAAGAATCTTGTCAGAAATTTGGCGAATATTCGGCGAAGCGAATATTGGATGATTCGCTCATCTCTAATAGGGAACCAGTGAGGTGGCGCTAGTGAGATGGTTCTGTTCCTTGGGAGATACCTCTTTGCATAGTGGTAGTGTTTCCACCGGAGTTTCGTCCAAACAAATGTTTAAAATAATGCAGATTTTGTCATTAGCGACAGTTTAAATGCATTGGTTTTTAGATATGTCTGCATAATAGTGCTGTGAGATTGGTGTACCTTAACTGATATATTGCTTAAATGGTAACCTGAACTGATAGTTATAGAAGTAGAATATGAGTCTGTAATCGCTATTCTTTGTGGGCGCCAGATTCTGAATAATACTTCTATTTCAGTATTTCTGCATTTTCACTATGAAAAATATTGCTTTGCTTTAGCTACTCTATTAGATTGCTGTAAAGTACTGTACCATATTTGAATATGTACTTTATTAAACTTTTTCATTTGTTCTTATGAGCTACTTGGAACTTATCACAAAAATGCATTTTTCTCGGTTAAAGAATCATATCCTTACAGTAGAATAATAAGCACCTATACACAATTGCATGGCTGTCCTCAAAATGACCACATAAATCAAGTTCATGACATCACATTTTAGTAGATACATTTTAATTTCCTTCACTACCTCTACATGATCTAGGGCAGTAATCAGTTTGTGTCTACAGGTTTTGAAGACACAGAGGCACATTTATCAATAATGCTGCAGGAACAAGTTTTGGCTCTATGCTAAACTCATTCATTTGAGGGATATCTTTTCCTTGGGCTCATGATCTATGAGACTTAGAAAAGAAAAGAGCATAGATAGAGCTTTTTAATGTTGCACAGCTGTGACTATGAAGATTCTTTTATGAGACAAAATTCAAGCATTTCTTCAGTGGCTACAGAGATTATTTAAAGGGAGTCTGTTACCTCCATATGACCATATACAGAGCTTACATTGTCCTACAGCACACCTATACATGAATGTAATGGTACCTTTGTCATATTCTTCAGACTTGCAGAAGCTGTAAAAACAAAGTTTAATTCATATGCAAATGAGCACTCGCAAGTGCTCAGGGGCGGGATTCACAGTGTTAGAGCCCAGGCTGCTCTGCCTTTCTTCATTGTTTCCCCACCCCAGCCTCTGCCTATGCCCGCCCTCCTATCCCCTTGCATCATCCTTCAGTCCGGCTGAGATCCCGCACCAGCGCACTGCCTCGCTGGGCCGTTCGTTCGCCGGCGCATGTGCACTGCAATGCCCGTTGTGGGCACAGCATCACTTTACCTAGTACACATGCGGCGGCGAACACCCCGGCGAGGCAGTGCGCAGGTGCGGGATCTCGGCTGGACTGAAGTATGACGCAAGAGGATAGGAGGGCAGGCATAGGCAGAGGCTGTAATATTATTACACTCCAGAAATACATCCAGGCCCCTCTTGAACTCTTTTAGTGAACTTACCATCACCACCTCCTCAAGCAGAGATTTCATAGTCTTACTGATCTTACCGTAAAGAATCCTCTTCTATGTTTGTGTACAAACCTTCTTTCCTCCAGATGCAGAGGATGTCCCCACGTCACAGTCACAGTCCTGGAGATAAATAGTTCATGGGAGAGATCTCTGTACTGACCTCTGATATATTTATACATAGTTATTAGATCTCCCCTCAGTCGTCTTTTTTTCTAAACTGATAATATTTCTGGATACTGTAGTCCACCCATTCCAGTTACTATGGTTACCCTCCTCTGAACATTCTCTAGTTCTGCTATGTCTTTCTTTGCACAGGAGTTCAAAATTTTACAAAAGCCAAAACGCATTGGAGGGATTTCTGTCTTTTCTTTATCCTGCTTTCCAAAAAGTGAAATAAAATGCGATCAAAAACTTGTATGTACCGCAAAATAGTACTAATGATAATGGCAGAACTTCCTACAAAAAACAACTCACACAGCTCCGTTAAGAGAGAAATAAAAAAAAAAGTTCTCAAAAAATGGCTCTACTAGTACTCCAGTCCCCATGCTCATTCATTTCTTCTATGATATTTAGCATTGCTCCAGCTATACATAGCTGACTTTTTTCTCCCTGCTCATTAGACGTCTGCTGGCATGGTGCGATGCAACATATCGTAGTCCGCTGACATGAGAGGTAACAATTGTAGCAGAAACTGCATACCCGTATATTTGTGGGTTCTACTCTCCTTGAATCAATGATACGTATTTAATAGTTAGGCTCCCATCCAGACTGAGGTCACCTTGTCATGGTGGAACCTCAGTTTTATATGTATTCTAGCCTGTAAAAATACTCCCTTTTATTTCGGAGCAGTAGTACAGTGTGGATGTGTTAAGGTTAGGACGTGCATGGGTAATAGTGGCTGCAATAGTAGCACCAGCAGAAGCAGCACAGCATGGAACAGACAAGGCAGCAAGTAGATGAGCATGACTGTATTTGGATAGTAGTTGTAGTAGTGGACTCTGTGTAGGGGTAATGGTATGGGGAGTAGAGGAATGGAAATGACAGTAGGGGGAGTAGCAGCTGGGAGTAGCAGCAGCCGTATGGTATATAACATAATAGTAGGTAGCCACCATAAGCAATGGCAGACCTATCCATAGGCCTCGGTCGGAGGTGTCTGACAAAAGTGGTAGTTTGTACACTGGCAGAGGACAGGCTTGTCTATTTGGGTGTGATGATGTCACCTGCTGCACTGAAAACTCTCCCTAAGATGATACTGGAGACTGGAGATGACAATGCAGAAAGAGAAAACTGTGTCAGTTCCAGCCACTGTTCCAGTATGCCTGCCCAGAATTTCATGGGGTCAGGGAGTACAGTATGTGCTGGAGGAAGGCCACAGTCCAAATAGGACTGATCCTGGTTGTTCAGTCAGTATGTCTTGGTTTGCTGATTTATGTCAGCCTTACATGGTACATGGAAAAACTGCTCCATTATGTTGATGATACTGAACTGGCTTCTGCTGCTTGTGGTGGCAGAGACAGTGGAAAGTAGGTGACTCAACAGGGGGCAGAGAGGGGCATTCTGGTCAGACACCTGAGTAGCATGCATCTGCTTTCCGAAAGCTGTGGCAAGCTGCGTAAACATTGTATCTCCTTGTGGGTCCCCAACATCTACAGAGTGGCCAGCAAGATGCGGAGGCTTCTTCCGCTATCCTTTGCTGCATTAGTATGAGCGTCTGCTCTGAGATAAATATATGAGGGATAATATCGTTCATACCACAGTTGTCCCTACTGACAAATCTGGTGGCCTCTTCAAAGGGCCGAAGTGATGTGCACCTTACCACACAGTGACAATTGCAAGGAGCAGCCTACATTCTTTGTTACTTGAAAATAGGGGGGAGGGATAGCTTTTTTTTAGAAATAATGGCAGCTAGGTATCTTTCAGAAAAGCTGAGCGCACACTATCAGTTTCCTAATGACAGCAGCACCACAAGCAACTTGTCCAGGTGGGAGTTTCTTTTGCACACAATTGAATTGCTGGGTGCATAGAGTTGTTTCCTGGCCACATATTGTATTATTGATGGCTGATGATTGAGTGGAGTAGGAGGAGCTGTAACTGATGATGACAAGGACATTGCACTGCATGTGGATGCTGCCTGGCTGCTGCAAAGGAGACCAGGACAAGGAGGATAGTCTTGTTCCACTAGCTGGCAGAGAATTCTATTTTCCCTTTGGATTGGGGGATGGGGGTACTTTTGTGTTAAACACTATGGCTTTTTTTAACACTACATATCTTGCTCACGGCAATGCTTTTTTCTTCTGGACTGTGGAGAAAAACTGCCAGATGGAGATACTCAAATAGTCAGCCACTGAGCCAATCAGGTCACGTCCCCTTTCCATTTCCTTTGAGTGTCATGGGATCCTGCTTTCCCCATCAATTCTGAAATTAAAATGGCGCTTGGCACCATTTTTACTTGATTTGTCCCAAATGAATCAAAAAATCTTTGGATTGATTTAGCAGATGATTTTTTGGTGAAATTTATCATGAATCCGATTAGTTTAGAATCAGTTCTTTCATCCACCTTGTCATTGTATAGCACATAGTTCCACAGTCTTACTGCTTTTACAGAAAGAATCATTGGTGGACATTTACTAAGCATGTTGCACCAGTATTATGTTGTAAAACACACCAAAAAGAATGGTGCTTTGATTTGTGCCAAATATATCAACTGTTTTCTCCAAAATTTTCACGATAAAGAATGCATCATGTCAGAAATGACTTATACATGTCAAAGTGGGCGGAGGCATCAAATTGGCGCCTCATTTATCATCCTCTTATCAGCAGAAGTGGCTGAAATTGTTGTGGACAATTAATCCAGCTTACATGGTGGTATCTTGTGTAAAACATTTCATTTATGGCATAAAGATGTAACTTTTTGTCAAAAAAGTCGCAATGAAAAGAAAAACCAACTTGTGAGAACACGTGATAGGAAAGTATTAACACAGGATGCATTTATTTGTATCTAATATAAATGAGCTAAACATGTCATTCAACAAAACACTAACAAAAACGTCCCTAGTTTGAGACAAAAGTTGCAATTTACCAGTGGAAATGTCGCAAATATGCTTCAAAAGGTGCAAATATGTTTCAAAAGTCGCAAGTACATACTTGGTTATTAATGGTACATACTCAGATTGGGTCACTGTAACTAGTGGGGTACCACAGGGGTCAGTATTGGGCCCTATTCTCTTCAATATATTTATTAATGATCTTGTAGAAGGCTTGCACAGTAAAATATCAATTTTTGCAGATGACACTAAACTGTGTAAAGTAATTAATACAGAAGAGGACAGTGCACTGCTACAGATGGATCTGGATAGACTGGAGGCTTGGGCAGAGAAGTGGCAGATGAGGTTTAACACTGACAAATGTAAGGTTATGCATATGGGAAGGAATAATGCAAGTCACCAGTACATACTAAATGGTAAAACATTGGGTAACTCTGACATGGAAAAGGACCTAGGAATTTTAGTGAACAGCAAACTAAGCTGCAGAAACCAGTGTCAGACAGCTGCTGCCAAGGCCAATAAGATAATGGGTTGCATCAAAAGGGGCATAGATGCCCGTGATGAGAACATAGTCCTGCCACTTTACAAATCACTAGTCAGACCGCACATGGAGTACTGTGTACAGTTCTGGGCTCCTGTGAACAAGGCAGACATAACAGAGCTGGAGAGGGTTCAGAGGAGGGCAACTAAAGTCATAGCTGGAATGGGTGGACTACAGTACCCAGAAAGATTATCAAAATTAGGGTTATTCACTTTAGAAAAAAGACGACTGAGGGGAGATCTAATAACTATGTATAAATATATCAAGGGTCAGTACAGAGATCTCTCCCATCATCTCTTTATCCCAAGGACAGTGACCATGACGAGGGGACATCCTCTGCACCTGGAGGAAAGAAGGTTTGTTCACAAAAATAGAAGAGAATTCTTTACGGTAAGAGCAGTGAGACTATGGAACTCTCTGCCTGAGGAGGTGGTGATGGTAAGTTCACTAAAAGAGTTCAAGAGGGGCCTGGATGTATTTCTGGAGGGTAATAATATTACAGGTTATAGTTACTAGATATGGGTTGTTGTTGATCCAGGGAGTAATTCTGATTGGAGTCGGGAAGGAATTTTTTCCCCTAAAGTGAGGAAAATTGGCTTCTACCGCACAGGGGTTTTTTGCCTTCCTCTGGATCAACTTGTAGGAAAACAGGTCGAACTGGATGGACAGATGTCTTTTTTTCGGCCTTATAAACTATGTTACTATGTTACTAAGTGTGGTCTGGCAGGTTTCGCGGAAATAGCACATTTCAGTTTAAAAAAGTCACATTTTAGTGCTATTGCCGTTAAAATTGAGAGAAAAAGGCAGATAATCAAGTTTATATTTTAAAAAGTCACATTTTAAAAGTGTCATGCCCATTTTGATTTATGAGGTGAAACAAACCATCAATTTTAATTTGTAATGTGAGTATTTTTTTGGCATAAATTACACCATTATTGATAAATGTTCTTTATTGTCTGTGATGATAGTGAAACCTTTTCTCTAAATGTAGTGGATACCCCTTTGTTTTTATAGGGCTAGGTATGAACAGATCATTGCACAGTGCTATTTATTTTTAATTATTGATATTTTTATACACAGGTGGTCATGTAATATGTAATAAGCTGTGCTAAACTAATTTAGCATGTAATAATCAATTTACACTCATAGAACAGAAATGGTTAGAATGATTTTACAGCAATCTAATTAGGTCGCTCTGTGCACAATCTGAGCCAAGACTTGTTCCGCTTTGAAGAATTCTTCTGTCCTGCACTATGTTAATATTTATATTGAACAGGAACAGATTGAACTATGAAGCCAGTTCTCCTTCAATACTTATTGGATCTTTCATAAACGCATTACAGGTTTTCAGAATACACATATATCTAGCTAGTCAATAAACACCTACATTGGCTTACTTTATATCCTAGTGAGATTAGGGTTGACATCATTCTAGTCTTTACAGAAAAAGGATAATGTTATGTGCAGACAAATAAAATAAATGGAATCTGTTTATGACCAGTATCTTGGCAGAGGACTTTCAGGCTTACACAGATGGATTTGAAGTGTACCTCCAGGGATTCAAATAGAAACCTCCTCAGAACTCATAACTCCACTGTAAACTCTCATTATCAATAGACAGGTTGTTCTAAATGTGGAGGACAAAGAAAAGCTTGATGTGGAAGACATTACCAGGTGAATATAAGGGGTATTTATTTAGGTGGAGGAAAAGGTGTATGTATTGAGGATTGTGAGGGGAAGGAGGAATATGACTCCTCACCAGTGGCAAAGGAAAGGGAAAGCTCTGGCACATGCATATACTATGTAAGGGTAAGTTGTCCTGTTAGGCTGCTCAGACATGATGGCATATCGTAGGCAGCATCATGTCCTTACCATCAATTGTTATGCAGTGTAGTGTGTAGTTAGGCACTGTCCCCTCACTTGCAGGCAGCTCTGCAAGTGGTGGCAAACATTCCTCCTCACATTCTAGGACAGGTTGTTGTTAGCCATTTTAAATCAAAGAACCCCTTTGAATTGGTGGTTTGTGCGGTGACAAAACAAAAGATTCCTTTTGGATGTAGCTTTTTTTCCTCTCCATCACTGAGGGATCTCTCCAGAGGTTTAGGCTGCATTCAGGTAGGTTTAAACCGCATTACCGCAATACCACGGATGCCGCCCGGCGTGTATTATGCAATTTGCGGAACACACAGTAGGGCGCCACCTTCAAAATGCCTATTCTTGTCGGCTGTTGCAGACAAGAATAGGACATGTTCTATTTTTTTGTGCAGAGCCGTGGCAAGGAGCCAGCTCTCATTGAAGTGAATGGGGCCACATCTATTCCGCAAAGTTTGTGTGAATGGGCCCTTATAGAAAATAGATTTTAACTCTTTATTGGAGGGTACCTATGCAAATTTTAATGATACATGGTTCTATTGGAGAGGATTTAAAAAACCTACAGCTTATCAGGATAATGTGTGATCTGGTGGATCTGCCCTTCAGGTGGACAATTCTTTTTTTCTTTTTTCTTTCTTTCTTTTTTTTTTTCTATGGGAATTTAAAAGGTTTAAGGATGTGATGGTGGCTGTACTACTGAGTAGTGTGAATAAGTGAGTAATGTGATATGGCGGTTACAGTCTGCATAATCATGCGCTTAGGCATTTTATTTCTGTGATCGTTAATGGACTGTTGTTTGAACTTTTGTGAATGTTCATGGTTCTTTAGCATTCTGACGCAAGTGGTAAAACATGTTAAACATATATTGCAAGCAGCTATTTAACTCAAGCAGGAGGACATGTTTTACATGTGGTCAACATCATGTAAATCAGGTGGAGTCATCACAACTTTGACAGTGCCAGGTCTATCTCAGGAACCTACAAATGGGATGCTGCTCTTGCTAACTGCATCATGACGACGCCACATTCTTGTGCTCCGCATCAGATTTTCACACTAGTCGTAAAAGTAGATAAAGATAACCAAAGCAAACAAATAAGTCAAAAATATTAGACTCGTTCATTTATGTTTTGAGGAAAATGATTCAATATCACGTCTGTGAGTGGCAAAAGTGTGTAAACCTTTAGGATTAGCAGATATTTAGAAAGTGAAATCATTCAATGAGATAACAATCAAGTGTGAGTGGGTGACCTATTTTAGTTTCAGAACAAGGATTTATAAAAGGGTACAGATACCCAGCTATGCTGGGCCTGACACATGTTCACACAGTGCAGATTTAGCTCCTTTTCACTTGTTTTTTTAAGTCTGAACCAGGATACCAGAATAAGCCTGTTCTTAATTATAAGGCCACACATAGTCCACTTCTTTTTTAATTTACAGAACCATATGCAATATATATGTTGTGAACCAGCAGGTGTGAACCTACTGTGTCACATTACCAACATCCTCTAAGAGCATTGTCTAAGTAAACCCCTCATTCTTCGCAGTACACCTGATGGTGGGGATAGACTTTTCCAAGGGGAACACCAGTTTACTACCTCTTGAGGATTGGCACACGAGGCAGCTGGTTCAGGCAGACCATGGGGTACCAGTGCAAGGTACCAGAGGTACAGTCGTAGTCAGCAGACCGAGTTGTAACCAGGAGCGATAGTGAACGACCAAATGATGAGGCAGAGGCAAAGTCAAACAAGCAATGGGTCAGGGCAGGTAGCACAGGTATAGGTTAGGCAATCCAGGTCAGCAACAGAGCAAGTAACGATCAAACAGGTAGCAGAGTCCAGAAACACAAGCATGGGTCGGGTATACAGGAACACTAGCACAGACAATAGCAACCTTTGCAGGACACAAGGACCTTTGACGCTCAGGCACCTGGGAATAGGGCTAGAAGGATGGGATTAGTCAGAAGGTCAGCACAAGTCACATGAGCTGTAGAGTTGGAGTTACTGGAAATGTACTAACTTCAAGTCCAGAGTCAAATTAAAAATATCATGTATTAATAATAAATAATTTATTAAATGCACAGTTTGCATATTTACTTTCATAGGATCTTAGGAAAGCTTATAAATGTTAATTAGATAAATATAGTATATGCTATGTTCTATCAGGTCCCCTATTTAACGAAAACAGTGCTAAACATGTTCTATGGAAATTTTTTGTTACAAATTATTACTTATGTAGACAGTATGGCTTAACTACTTAAAGGTGCTATATAATTTGCTGATGATATAAGTTCACTAAAGTGGTTGCCCCATCTGGACGTTTAAGGCATATTGATTGGATATGCCATAAATGTCCTATAGATGTGGATCCCAACTCTGAGACTCACTCCTGTATTCAATGCCATCAGTACAGAGGATGACATGTATGCACAGCTTTCTCCATTCACTGAAACGGGACTTCAGAAAATAACCAAGCACTGTCTATATTGCTAAAAGCATGATGCCCCTCCTAGTTATTGAGGTGTTTCAGCCTCACCCATTGCGGACAGGTACATAAAATCAAGCACACAGTCACACAATCTCCCTAGATAAACACTGGAAAAGCATGGATTGTATTGCAGAACTGAATGACTAAACTTGACACTGCTTTAGGATGTCATTGTAGTAGGTAATTCATGACATTTCTGGTTTTCTAGATCTGCTCAGCTATCATTGTGAAATGGAGCATCTAAGAGTAACAACAGCTCAGTCACGAAGTGGTAGATAATAGAATAAAAAAATGGAACTACCGAGTGTTGAAGTGCATGGTGCATAAAAATCACCAATCCTTTGTTACATCACTCACTGCAAACTGCAAATTGACATTAGCAGAAGCACTGTGCATCCAGGGATTTGTGAAAAGGGTTTCCATGATCAATCACTTCAATGTGTTTATAAAGACATGTTGTGATCAATTGGACATGGAGCAACTAAAGTGACCTACACAAAGCTATTACCTCCACCCCATCTAACCCCTGTGTGTGGATATATATATATATATATATATATATATATATATATATGTGTGTGTGTGTGTGTGTAAAATCTCAAAAAGTGAGTACACCCCTCACATTTTTGTAAACATTTTATTATATCTTTTCATGGGACAACACTGAAGATATGAAACTTTGATACAATGTAAAGTTCTCAATATATAGGTTGTATAACAGTGTAAATTTGGTGTGCCCTCAAAATAATGGGGAGCAGGTGTGTTAAATTTAGTGTTCTCGCTCTCACACTCTCTCATACTGGAAGTTTAACATGGCACCTCATAGCAAAGAACTCTCTACATAAAGATGGCCTAGGCTATAGGAAGATTGCCAAGACCCTGAAACTGAGCTGCAGCACTGTGGCCAAGACCATACAGAGATTTAACAAGACAGATTCCACTCAGAAAAGGCAGTGTCATATCCAGAGGTTGTCTTTTCGAAATAGACATATGAGTGCTGCCAGCATTGCTGCAGAGGTTAACAGGTGGGGGGTCAGCCTGTCAGTGCCCAGGCCATAGGTCGCACACTTCATCAAATTGGTCTACATGGCTGTCGTCCCAGAAGGAAGCCTCTTCTAAAGATGATGCACAAGAACACCTGCAAACAGTTTGTTGAAGACAAGCAGACTAAAGACATGGATTACTGGAAACATGTCCTGTGGTATGATGAGGCCAAAGTAAATTTATTTTGCTCAGATGGTGTCAAGTGTGTATGGCAGCAACCAGATAAGGAGTACAAAGACAAGTGTGTCTTGCCTGCAGGCAAGCATGGTGGTGGGAGTGTTATGTTTTGGGCCTGCATGAGCGCTGCTGGCTGTGCGGAGCTACAGTTCATTGAGTGAACCATGAATGCCAACATGTACTGTGACATTCTAAAGCAGAGCATAATGCCCTCTCTTTGGAAACTGGGCTGCAGGCAGTATTCCAACATGATAATGACCCCAAACACACCTCCAGGACGAACACTGCCTTGCTAAAGAAACTGAGAGTAAATGTGCTGGACTGGCCAAGCATGTCTCCAGACCTAAACCCTATTGAGCATCTATGGGGCCTCCTGGAATGAAAGGTGAAGGAGCGCAAGGTCTCTAACATCCACCAGCTTCATAAAGTCATCATGGATAAGTGGAAGAGGATTCCAGTGGCAACCTGTGAATCTCTATTGAACTATATGCCTAAGTTAAAGCACTGCTGGAAAATAACAGTGGCCACACGAAATATTGACACTTGGGCACAATTTGGAGATTTTTACTTAAGAGTGTACTCTTTTTTTGCTGCCAGCGGTTTAGAAATTAATGGCTGTGTGTTGAATTATTTTGAGAGCACAACAAATTTACACTGTTATACAAGTACAATGATTACTTCACATTGTATCAAAGTGTCATATCTTCAGTGTTGTCCCATGAAAAGATATAATAAAATATTTACAAAAATGTGAGGGGTGTACTCATTTTTTTCAGATACTGTGTGTGTGTGTGTGTGTGTGTGTGCATATACAGCATATATATACACAATACACAACCTGTATTAAACCTGTGCATATGGGGTTTACAGTTCCTATGCAGACCTGTGTTAACCAGGTTGATGCAAGAACCACTTTTTTTTTAGAACACACTACAAGCGAGCCCTATGTAAAGGCAGTCATGCTGTAAGCAAGCCTGCATTTGCTAACCTCACAGCCATCATGGGCTACACAGCAATGTCACAAGACATAAAGTATTTACCATAGATGGTAGGGAAGAGAGATCATGCTTCACATAAAAAAATTACTGAGCTTTGAACCTGCAGGTCCACAACCAGGAATACAAGATATATTCGGAAAAGGAGATACTGTTTTGTGTATAGGACGTAAATGAGGCCAGAATTAAATCACCTAATTTGCAATTTAATTTTTCACTTAAGCATGGGTAATATGTGACAAAATAAAATTAATACCTTTTGTAATTTAATTTTCATTTTTGTCATTTAATTTTCATTACCCATAGTGGTATTTTATTGTCAAATGAAATAAAAAAGCTGAAATGCAAAATGGATAAATGGAAAGCAAAACTATAATTTAGTCATCATCCCTGAAGACAATTTCAGTGCCAAAATTAAAATGAACAGTGCCACCTACTGCTGATTTACTTCACTTTTTTTTCATTTTCATTTTACACTTTTCATTTTCAAACTGTCCAATATTCAAATAAATGTTACTTAGTATCAGTGGGCATGACTAAACATGTAAATAGATGTTAATCAGCCCCGGACTTATAGGGGTTGTCTCACCTCCTGATTCACAGGCTCCCACGCGGCTCTTGGGGCTTCGGTTCCCTGCTTGCTGGGGGCAGAGCTGAAGACACAGCAGGGCAGGGAGGATGCAACCCTGCCATTTGTTTGTGCGTGCGCGCACATTGTAAATCCTGTGTGCTTGTAGTAAAGCTCAGACAAGGTGGCCAGGCTGGGAGTGACTGCACATTCACAATAATATGTGCGCGCTCGCTCCTGTGAAACCCGGCCACCGACAGGGTTTCTGTGTGCCTGCGCGGCCACCGCTGATAACATTACAGCGGTGGCCGTAACCACTAAAAAACGAGCATGAAATTAGGGACACTATAAAGAGGAATAAAAGGTGACAGAGGCAAATTGGAAAATGGATCTATATTATAGAAACCATCTTAGGACTACAAGGAAGTTATTAAATGGTGATTACTGAGGTGAGACAACCCCTTTAACATCTGCAGTACCCCCGAATAGGGTACTTGCAAAATTGTTTCATTATGTAATGTTATTTCATGGTATTTGATGTATTTAATACCCTGTATAAAATTGTATGGATCAGTCTAGGTTAATAATCCTAACTCTGCCCCTGTAAGAAGCCAGGTGATGGACTTAAGTCCACCCCTAGTTCAGACAGTGTGAGTTAGCAAGAAAGGGTGAAGAGCTACATATGATCACTCTTTGGAGCTTTTCATCAACAAAGCCATCACAGTACTCCAGAGAGAGATAAAAACAACTAGAAGGTCCAGAATCTGCATTGCCAAGCACCTAGAGTCAGTCAGTAAGGTATTTGCTGTTTAAGGCTGATAGAAACTTTGCTGCAGCGAGAGGGATCCTGTACCCTTCAGCTGGGAATTACAGACAAGTTTGCAAGAATCTTATTGCCAGTCTTAGATTCTGAAGAGAGAGAGAGAGAGACTGAGGAAAAGAGTGCTGCCTATCCTTTCTTATATCTAGATATCGCTATCTGGGAAGATTTGCACTGTGAATTGTTTGGAACTGTGTTTTGATACCGTTGGATGTACTACTACCCCCATTCTGCACTTTACTCACTCTAGTGAAGAGAGACTTGTTTATTTTCTACAATTGGCCTGGTTACTGATTCGAGCACCATTTGCCAGCCACAGCACCTATGTCTCCTGCCATGCACCCGTACAACTTTCAAACCACCAAAGGCACCCCAATTACCATCAGGCAGGAGCCCCAATATCAGGGTGTGCCCTCCTTGTCACTGCCCAGCCCTAGGGAGTATTAGTATGAGGATCACCACAGTGAATAACTGTTGCAGAGCCACTACCACTCCCATTTTCTGCTCTTCTCAATTCTGCACTACTCTACCGGGCTGACGGCACATCTACCCTACAATACCTGTTGGGCCTTGCTTCTTCATGCTTATGTGATGTGTTATGCTTCAATTGATTTGATTGGTTAATCAATTTTAATTTTGGCAAGAAGTTTTCACATGAGTGGCAAAAAAGAAATGTCAAAAAGGTAATTGTATTTTCATTTTATTTTATCCATTTTCATTTTATATATGCTGGATTTGTCTCCCACATAGTGTGATATGTGGCTATGCTGGTATAAAGAAGGGTGATTCTTCAAGGGTGATTCTTGTGTGACCTTTTATAAATCCTTCAATATATGAAAAGCTTTTGAAAATGGCAGGTAATAGAGTGAGAAATTCTTCTGAGAAGGTAGAAAGGGAAGCATTAGCAAATTAGCTCCAAATAGCTTCATGGTTGAAGGTGGACAAATGACTTGGAGTGAAGCTATGAAAGTGTATATTCACTATTTCTATATTATCATCTAAATGCCAGAGCTTAAAACATTACAACTTTGAACTGACTGGGAATGTGATGAAAAGAACACTTGGAGAAGAAGACTTATCAGTATAATTTTTATGTCACTCTGTAGTCCTATTAAAATCTTACATTAGATATGTTATAATATAACTCCGATGTCCCATGAACACTTAACCCCTCAGATGTTCCCTCTGACTCATAGTTGCTCCTCCCCCTGCAGCAAATTCCAGGGTGTAGATCAGTGGCCTTGTGAAGGCCTCCACATCTGCCATTCTAATCTTCCTATTAAGGTCTGCCCAATTTATTACATTAAACTATAAAATTAAATGTATCTGGTATTGAACTATTAAAATATATAATTTATGAAATATGTATTTTTTTCCCCTTGTTTTAAAGTAACCATAACTCATATCTAATTTATGTCACAATGCACCAACTATGGTGAAAAATTATTGGGATAAATATTTTGGATAAATTAGTTGCAAGTAGGAAACATAAAGGTCACGTATATGAAGATTAAGCAGAGCTGAATTTGTCACCACAGATGGAGCTTTGTGATGGACATCACAGCACAACCATTGTCTCTATTGGGCACATTTATTAAGACTGACATTATAGTAAAAAGCCCTAAACTGTGGATCCGCCGCAGTTATGAAGGGGTGCCGATCTCTTCTACACCCTAAAGCAGACGTAGAAAATGGTAAAATGGTACAGTTTTTGTATACGTTAAACGGATGGGAAAAACGTGATGTGAGCCCAGCCTAATTATTTCTCATTCAATCGTACTGCAACTCCAAAACACAATTTATGACAAAGAAATCAACTACCCAGCCTAAAATAACGTGTACTGAACTGTGTATAATCAATAAATCGATATTTACCTGACTATAGACTTGTGAATGAAGGTAGTAACCATGCATAAGCTTGTGATGTGGTAACATCTATTAAAGGTAGTGTTTATGGGAGGTTGGTGAGGGGCTTGGAGGGATAAGAACAAAGCTAGAATTTATGCGTAACCACTGAAACTCCTGCTAAACTCTAGTTACCTTACTCGATTTGGCCGGTCACAAGGTTCTGTCTTGTAATTTCCAAAGGTAAAATAATATGTAACCAAAAATAAGCATATTTTACATTTGATGTTGACACTACAATGAAATTAGAACCAACCATACATCTTGCTGTCATTTTATAATATTTTCTTCCCATGAAACGTTCTTTCTCTTAGCACATTTCATTTTCTGATGAATGAACAAGCACTTCTCAGATATACTCAGAATAGACAATTTTTTTGACAGTGTGTTAGGCTGAAGGAAGAATGTGCTATATCAGTGTTTAGAAGTACAATATTGCAACATTATTTTTCTGGCTAAACTTGATGTCATTTAGCACTGACTCATGTCTTGGTTCATATTTTACACCAGTTAGTTTCAACCTGCTAATTTCATCTCACAGCTTAAAGGGGACCTGTCACAATGAACATAGTAACTGATCTGCAAGCAGAATATTATAGAGCAGAAGGAGCTTGGTATGTAGTATTGTGAGTAAAGATTCAGAAAAACGTGTAATTTATGCATTTAATCCTCTGCTTTTCTATGCTTAGGAGTATAGGAATCCAGTCCTACTCAGTGATTGGTAGCCACTTCCATGGCCACTTCCAATGGCCTTCTAATACATAGAAGGCCATTGATTAATGAACCGCCCACTGGACTCCTAAGAATAGAAAGAGGAGACATTTCAAAGAAAGAAATACAATTTTTAATGAATCTTTTCAAACAAAACTATATATTAGTCTGTTCAGGCCATCCTGACCTATACCTTGTGGAGTACATTTAGTACAGCATGCACAACACGGCAGGTTTGCTTCAGGTTCTACTCGTGTCAAGGACCTGACATACTTTATGTAGCTTTAGAGCACAAATCAAATTGCTGAAAATGCAGTAGGAAAGGTAAACTTACCTTTTGTTTGCTTTAAAGGTTGTGTGGTGACACTACATGATCAAACTGGTAATGACTGTGGTATAAAGCTGTGAGGCCTCTTAAAGCATTACCTGGATCAACCCTATTAAACCAGGCATACTGGCTGGAGGGGCTCATCGTGCTGATTAAAACAATACCTTTGTTTTGTCTGTATGCTAAACAGCTGCAAAGAAATCAGTGTATTATTCATATGCAAATTAGATGTTTGAGCGCCAGGAGGTGGGGCTGAATCATTTGAGCACTGCTTTGTAACACTCCCTGTGCTCTGCACACTTCCCCTCCCCTTGATTGACAGGGCTAGACATGCTGAGGGCAGAACTGTGTCCTACCATATATTTACCACATTGAGATATGCTTAGAAACCTAATATACATACTACTGCTTTATTCACAAGCACAACATATGATTAGAAAAACACCAGTAATATGTGTTAGCTCATAAGCATAGAAAAACCATGAATCTCTGCGTGGTCATGCTATTGCTTGGTGCTAAATACATGATTTTGCATGCACAGATCCCAGGTTTGCATTATGAGGAAGAATTTTTAACCCATTTAACGCATAATAAAGAGCTATACTACAATAAATAATATATAATCATATAATAAGAATTAAAGGCCTTACTATATTGAGAATAGTGTTTTTTTGTTTTCGTTTGTAAACTTGAAAACTATTACTGGTTAATTCACAGGCACAACATATGATTATAAAGAAACTAGCAATATTTATTAGCTTTTTAAGCCTAAAAACATCTGGGGTTATTTATTAAGACTGGTGTTTTAGATGCCAGTCTTAATAAGCGTCTGTGCTGGTGGTAGATCCGCAGAACCTATATAGCGGCACCGGCCGCTACATAACTTTGGCGGATCCACTGCCACCTCTAAATTTTCATGACTATGAAAATTGTAGATTCACACTGAAGGCATCCAAACTATGAATTAACCCATGTGGAATTATATACTTAACAAAAAAGTGTGAAACAACTGAAAATATGTCTTATATTCTAGGTTCTTCAAAGTAGCCACCTTTTGCTTTGATTACTGCTTTGCACACTCTTGGCATTCTCTTGATGAGCTTCAAGAGGTAGTCACCTGAAATGGTATTCCAACAGTCTTGAAGGAGTTCCCAGAGATGCTTAGCACTTGTTGGCCCTTTTGCCTTCACTCTGCGGTCCAGCTCACCCCAAACCATCTCAATTGGGTTCAGGTCTGGTGACTGTGGAGGCCAGGTCATCTGGCGTAGCACCCCATCACTCTCCTTCTTGGTCAAATAGCCCTTACATAGCCTGGAGGTGTGTTTGGGATCATTGTCCTGTTGATAAATAAATGATGGTCCAACTAAACGCAAACCGGATGGAATAGCATGCCGCTGCAAGATGCTGTGGTAGCCATGCTGGTTCAGTATGCCTTCAATTTTGAATAAATCCCCAACAGTGTCACCAGCAAAGCATCCCCACACCATCACACCTCCTCCTCCATGCTTCACGGTGGGAACCAGGCATGTAGAGTCCATCCGTTCACCTTTTCTGCGTCGCACAAAGACACGATGGTTGGAACCAAAGATCTCAAATTTGGACTCATCAGACCAAAGCACAGATTTCCACTGGTCTAATGTCCATTCCTTGTGTTCTTTAGCCCAAACAAGTCTCTTCTGCTTGTTGCCTGTCCTTAGCAGTGGTTTCCTAGCAGCTATTTTACCATGAAGGCCTGCTGCACACAGTCTCCTCTTAACATTTGTTGTAGAGATGTGTCTGCTGCTAGAACTCTGTGTGGCATTGACCTGGTCTCTAATCTGAGCTGCTGTTAACCTGCGATTTCTAAGGCTGGTGACTCGGATGAACTTATCCTCCGCAGTAGAGGTGACTCTTGGTCTTCCTTTCCTGGGGCGGTCCTCATGTGAACCAGTTTCTTTGTAGCGCTTGATGGTTTTTGCGACTGCACTTGGGGACACTTTCAAAGTTTTCTCAATTTTTCAGACTGACTGACCTTCATTTCTTAAAGTAATGATGGCCACTCGTTTTTCTTTACTTAGCTGCTTTTTTCTTGCCATAATACAAATTCTAACAGTCTATTCAGTAGGACTGTCAGCTGTGTATCCACCTGACTTCTGCCCAACACAACTCATGGTCCCAACCCCATTTATAAGGCAAGAAATCCCACTTATTAAACCTGACAGGGCACACCTGTGAAGTGAAAACCATTTCAAGTGACAACCTCTTGAAGCTCATCAAGAGAATGCCAAGAGTGTGCAAAGCAGTAATCAAAGCAAAAGGTGGCTACTTTGAAGAACCTAGAATATAAGACATTGTTTCAGTTGTTTCACACTTTTTTGTTATGTATATAATTCCACATGTGTTAATTCATATTTTTTTTTAACATTCTTTATTTTTGAGTTTTAAAGTTCAGAACATACTAATAATAAGCGTGTTCACAATCAAGTACATGTAGATCTTTCACATATTGTATGGATAGACCCCATTAAAGTAATAAGTATAAACAGAAACAGAAAATACGAAGTCCAATTCAACTCTTGGACTACATGTTGCCACCCTCCTATGATTTATACATACAATATTCCCGTGTGGGTGGATAAGCCTCCATGACATAGACAAAAAAAACCCATCCTGGGTAACCAACACGTAACATAGAGACATAACAACATCAAGGCACGAGACGAAACGAAGAACACACGTACAGTAAGAAAAGAGATTGTCGTGCAAAGTAAAATAACTAAAAAAGGAGGGGATAAAAATAAAATAGGGTGTAAGGGAGGGAAGGGAAGAAGAAGGAGAGGGGGGGAAGGGGGAGGGGAATTCCTGTATATTTTCTGTTTGGATCTCCCTCAGACTAGAGAGAGATAAACACCACCAACATTCCTGCACAAGCCTATATCTCTGTATACCTGGTCCTAAGGGGAGTTAGCTAGCTCAGCCCAAGGTTGCCATATTCTCTGGAACCAATCATGGCTCCGATTTAGCCAACTAGTTATTTCTTCAAAACGGTAAATTAAATTGACCTTTAATAGGGTTGATCCTGGTAACAGAGCCGCTTTAATATTTGCCTTTGTTATCTGTGAAGATAGCATTAACAAATAATCTGCATGAGCCAGACTATCAATATGGGAAAGTTGAATTTACAGTGCTTTTACTCCTCTCAGATTTTTCAACAGTAAATAAATACAATTTACTACTAATTACAATCAAGTTCTATCACATCTACAAATCAGAACTCCCACACTTGCAAAAGTGCCAAGCCCTACATTGAAAACAAGGGGAGTGCAGGAAAATCCAAAATTAATTATTGGAAAATGTTCCTGTTTTCCCATGCTGGTATCTGTTTGTTTCTTTGGCACTATGTTAATAAATCCTAAGCAGAGACAAATTGGCCAAAACAGCCTCCAGTGGATATAGGATATATATTAGTGGGTTAATTAATGGGTTGGGTTAATTAATTAACACGCCTTGTTGATGATATGTCCTGAGGTGTCTGGTTGTACATGCATCTGATCTGTATGGATGAAAAATGGGTCTTCAAAATAATTTCCACTGGTGAGCCTAAGGTCTCATACAAAACATCATACGATCTAAGCTTAAAAGGGTTATCCCAAGATTGATGTCAAAAATTAAATTTGAGCACCACATAGTTACTGACTGTCTTTTTCTAAGAAAGCTAGAACCAGCCCTGTACCTCAAATGGATCCAGAGATCTCCACATTCAATGCTCGAATTAAACTGGTTCATTTAGAAATATGAGTCATACACATTGAATTATATGAACAAATGTTCTCAATAAAATATGCAACACTTTATTTATATACATATAGAGAGATATCTCAATGTAGCAGATATGGACAAAGTGCACAAATTGAAATTGAGCCACTTTATAGTTTTATCATATACTATACATTTGTGTCTACAGACACTAGCATACATTAATCAGACTGATCACTTTATGAAAAGATCACAAAAAGATAGATCTCTTCATTTGCAGAGTCCATTATACAACAAATCATGATGTTTTATAATGAGGAAACAAACGCTCAAAATAATAAATAAATTATATTCATTTTCCATCTGTTCCTTTAGGTAACAGCCCAATAATAAAACATAAAATAACAATAGCTGCAAAAGGGGAATAACAACAAGAAAGGCACAGGTGGAATTTATATATGAAACACCTAGGAATGTTATGGCAGCACATGTACAGTGACTACAGAAATAAGTACATTGTAGCTCTGTGGGTCTAATGGAAGTACAGGTTCCAGCTTACTATACCGTATTCTTACTATATATTTCAGTACTCATACCATTGAAGCTGGAAAGTGTCAGTTCCTTGGATTAGCTTTCAATATCATGTTACCATAATAGCAGCAGTTTACATAATGTTTAGAGTATACATGTACACATGTCCAATTGCAAGAAAAGTATCAAAGTGTCAACATGAAAGTGCAGTGTAATATGGCACCATCATGTTCTAGAGCAGGAGGAGCTGAGCAGATTGGTATGTAGTTTTATGGGAAAAGATTCATTAAAACTTGTATTTCATTCATATAAATTCCTGCTCATTCTGGGCTTTGAAGTCAAGGAAGTGGTCCTATCAGTGATTGACAGCCTTCCCTCTATGACAGCTGTCAATCACTGAATACTGAAGAACCTTATTCTGGACTTCAAAGCCCTGAATAACAGGAATTTAAATGAATTAAACTGAATGCTGAATCTTTTCACATAAAACTATATAACAATCTTCTCACCTCCTCTTGGTCTATAAACTGCTGACTGCAGCTGTTTAACTTGACAGATTTACTTTAATGTCATGAGGTGGACCACAATGTGGTGGGCAGTAGACAATATACAAGCAATGGTCACTGTCACAGCTACCTCCATAAAGCATGCATGTTTCTGCATTTATTGCTTTTAATCAACATTAGAAAGATGAAAGTTGTAATCTAAATGGTAGTTTTTTAATGGAAGCTTCAGTGAGAACAATGCCAATCCAGCTTTGAGCTGCACAAATGGGTTATGTGAGACAGACTAGTAACTGCAGTTTTTTTTTTTAAATGTAAAATCATCATGTTAGTGAATCTGTCAGGCTTAAGGTGGGAAATCCACAGCTAAATCCTGACACAGTTCTCAGTGTGTAAACATGGCCTTACAAACTAGTATATATGGATGCTGGTTCAGTAGCGCAAAATGGCCAATAGGTCAAATACAATGGATTTTCTACTCTTTACTTTACAAGTAGTACAATTATGCTACAAAAATGGAAGAATATAGATTGTAAGATAAGTCTTGGTACACATGATAATACATAAAAAGAGTTGAATTAGATTAGAAATCAAGTCTTTTGTTCTCCACTGCCACCATTGTCTGTGTCTGGTATTGAATAGAACTAAACTGCAATACTAAAATCAGCCTGAAGGAGAAACAAGCATATAATCCCATATAACCCCAACCCTTTAGTAAAAAAAAAAATTTTGACTGTGGGTTAAATGTAAAATGAGTGGCATCATTGATATACTTTATTGATAAAAAGGTGCCCGATTTCCCACTATCAGCTCCGGTCCCAGGTTCTAACACCTCAACTTGTCGATTGTGCTCAACTGTCTCATTTCAATAACTAAGCCAGGCCCTCTGGTCATCATGGCCAATGTACAGACCAAGAGGGCAACTGGCTTAGCTATTGAAACAAGCCAGTCAGCATTATAGTAATAAACAATATTGGTATTCCAACTCATTTTACAGATGACACACAATGGCCAACAGTTAATAAATCCATATGCTGGTACTTCTGAATGTGATGGACGAAGCTGATCTGAATGGGAATTTATGAGGCACAATGTACAGTAATTCTGTAAAAAGAATACTTAATTTTCGGGAAAAATAAATGTGTCTACCTGCCTAAGTAATAGGTCATTTTACACAGCTAAATTATTGGAAAGATTGGTATAATTAGAGGGGGCCTGATAAGTTATATGTGCTCTGAGTTCTGCGGATCAGTGTGAGTGTGGGGGTGGGGGTGGTGAGGTATCCCAAAAAGCCACTGTGACATGGTCAGGTTATTTAGATACAGGGATAAAGAATTGCTGCCCCAAGTGAAGAAAAACCTAGCTTGCAAATTATTAAAATAACGTCTAAACTGTCTTCTGAACAAAAAATGTTTATAACGTGGCTTATCAATGGTGGTAACTGCAGTATTTTGCACTGTAGTGTGATTTATGTCACTCTAATAAAAATCTAAGTAAATAAATATATTAATAATTTGTCTGCTTTATTGTCATTTTTAACAGTTCTCACAATGATAAACATCCCTGTTTAATACTTATCTTTATCTTTAATCATTCATATTCACAAAACTGAATTTATTATGTGGTGCTGCGACATACAAAATGATAATGATTTGTACAAATCATAACATTTCATGTTTGTGTTTTGTTCTGTAGCTATAAATAATGATTAAAAAGAATACAGAACTTACATTTATAAATAAAGATATATCTATAGGAAACATAAAAAAGATGGGAATTAAATATCTCACTTCAGTAAATGATATTTATCATGTAGAGAAAGTAAATACAAAGCACTTACTAATGTATTGTGATTGTCTATATTGCCTTCTTTACTGGCTTCATGCATTTTACCATCACATTATACACTGCTTGTTTCCATGGTTACATACACCCTGTAATCCAGCAGTGGTGGACCTGCATGCACACTATAGAAAAAAACGCCGGCCTGTCTGGTGGCCGGGGGCCATGGGAGCACTTATATCATCCTGTTCACCTCGTACTGTATCTGAGCTGCAGTGGTGGATGTAAGCTCTGGACACAAGCAGTGTATTATGCGATGGAAAAATGAATCAAGCCAGCAAATGGGGCAATATGGACAATTACAATACATTAGTAAGTGCCTAGAATTGACTATTTCTGTACATGAGAAAAATGCTATTTGCTGAAGTAAGACAATCCCTTTAAAGATCTACTTTCATTCATAAGGCTATGACATATGAATTGATGATCTACCAGATGTATTTCCTGTAGGTATTATATGGGAACATCTGTATTCTAGCTTCAGTTCATGCAGAACATACCCAGAAGTGCATACAGAGAGAAATATATCCACGATATACACAAAGCTCACTTACAATATTGACCTGTGAGTAAAGTAGAATTGATAAGATTTTTACTAAAACATTTTGTATAGCAAATCTTACTCAAGCATCCTTTCTGAAACCCAATAACAATGAAAATGAGGGCCTACTGACACTGCTGTTATTTATTTTAGACTTTACATTATTATGAAACTAAAGGTCCCTTTACATAGGCCAACACAGCAAGCAATTACAGGGAATGAACCGTTTAGTCCCCGATAATTTCTCATCTCCATGCAGAACCATTGCTTCTGGGCAGCAGCTCGCTCTTTCTTCAGTTGTACACTGGACTGTCATATCAGTGATTGATAGCATTCCCTGTGTAAGTGTTTATACAGAAATGCACTATATGTATAACGGTATTGGGAGGCGCCTGTTAATCACTGAATTCAGGTTTCTCACTCAGTCCCATTGCCACAGGTGTATAAAATCCAGCACCTAGCCATGCAGTCTGCCTTTACAAACATTTGTGAAAAAATAAAATATTTAAAGAATATGATACCTATGTTAGGACCTCGCGGGGTATATTATTAAAGTATAAAGCAAAGACCTATTAAAACTCAACTTTTATTATAATATGCCAATAAAATGACCACAAATGGTCAAAAAATTACCAGACAAGAAGCTGACAACACCTGTCACCAATAGGGATATATTGGGGAAAGCAGATAATGGCCCTAATAGGACCCTCTTGTACCCTGTGCCCAGGGGATCGCCTTGATGGTAGGAGACCCCTGTCCTCGTACCTTGTATTGCTTATCCCTAGATGTCCCTACACCAAAATCTCTATAATCAAGCAGATGAAAAACAATAGTAGCTCAATCACATAAATATCACATTTGTATTCAAAACAGATGAAAAGAAAAATAATGGCTCAATCGCATAGATGTCACATTTGTAGCCTGACGCGTTTCCCCTGTGTTCAACAGGTTCATCAGGGGATAAAAATCATGAGAGCCATCTAGCATATCTCACAATATTCAATAAATCAAACAATAGATGTATTTTTGATCATCAAAAACGATACTGACCAGCCATATAGAAAACTTACATAGGGGGCCGACGATACACGCAAGATAATAAGGCTCATATCAGATTAGGCAGTTTAAATAGGCAGTACACAAATGGTTAAAACGGTCCACAGATCAGCCTGAAGGTTAAAGCAAACCTACATACACAGCCCAAAAGGGGTAGATACTTTAAGATGATGTATATACAAGGCAAATAGTAAAGGTAGATGCATTGCCAAAAAATGAGCCGACTTGGCTGACATCATCTCCACCTTATACAGGAGGCCATATCCAAATGGGGGGCACGTAAGTGGTCTTTTTGACCGGCTGGAATTTAGGCAAATTTTCTTTTCAAAGGCACTGAGTATTTCTGGTAATTTGATCACAGTACAGGGCTCATTTTTTGGCAATGCATCTACCTTTACTATTTGCCTTGTATATACATCATCTTAAAGTATCTACCCCTTTTGGGCTGTGTATGTAGGTTTGCTTTAACCTTCAGGCTGATCTGTGTACCGTTTTAACCATTTGTGTACTGCCTATTTAAACTGCCTAATCTGATATGAGCCTTATTATCTTGTGTGTATCGTCAGCCCCCTATGTAAGTTTTCTATATGGCTGGTCAGTATCATTTTTGATGATCAAAAATACATCTATTGTTTGATTTATTGAATATTGTGAGATATGCTAGATGGCTCTCATGATTTTTATCCCCTGATGAACCTGTTGAACACAGGTGAAACGCGTCGGGCTACAAATGTGACATCTATGCGATTGAGCCATTATTTTTCTTTTCATCTGTTTTGAATACAAATGTGATATTTATGCAATTGAGCTACTATTGTTTTTCATCTGCTTGATTATAGAGATTTTGGTGTAGGGACATCTAGGGATAAGCAGTACAAGGTACGAGGACAGGGGTCTCCTACCATCAAGGCGATCCCCTGGGCACAGGGTACAAGAGGGTCCTATTAGGGCCAGTATCTGCTTTCCCCAATATATCCCTATTGGTGACAGGTGTTGTCAGCTTCTTGTCTGGTAATTTTTTGACCATTTGTGGTCATTTTATTGGCATATTATAATAAAAGTTGAGTTTTAATAGGTCTTTGCTTTATAATTTGTGAAAAAATAGCTCATTCTAAATAGTTCACTGAATTGCAGCGTGATACTGTTGTAACAGTGTTGTTAGCCAGTTTGTGAGATTTCTTCTCTCTCTATGTGTGTGTTATTATTGCAAAGTGGAAGCATTTAGGAACCACAGCCACTCAACCTCGAAGTGTCAGACCATATAAAGTTACCAAGTAGGTTCCCCGAGTGCTGAGGTGCATAGTGCATAAAAGTCCCCAACGCTCTGCTGACTCAATAACTGCAGAGCTTCAAACCTCCTCTGGCATTAATATCAGCACATAACTACACCAGAAGCTTCATGTCATGGGTTTCCATGGCAAAGCATGTACATGCAAGCCTTACATCACCAAGCACAATGCCAAATGTCAAATGGAGTGGTGTGCAGCATGCCATCACTGGACTCTGGAGCAGCGGAAACGTTCTGTAGAGATTCAAATCATACTTCTCTATCTAGCAGTCTTATGGACCAGTCTGGGTTTGGAAAATTTCCAGGAGAATAATACCTGCCTGATTGCATTGTACCAGTTGTAAAGTTGGTGGAGGATGAATAATGTATGAACAAAGTATGTGGTTGTTTTTTGAGGAGTTGGCCTAGGCCCTTAGTTCCAGGAAGGAAACCCTTAATGCATTTTGGACAACTGTATGCTTCCAAATTAGTTGGAAACATTTGTGGAAGGTCCTTTTCTGTTCCAGCATGTCTGTGCCCCCGTGCACAAAGCAAGCTCTATAGAGACATGGTTTGGTGAGTTTGGTGTGAAAGAACCTGACCGGACCACCCAGAGCCCTAACCTTAATCCCATCAGACTACTTTGGAATTAACTAGAATGGAGATTGTGAAGCAGGCATCTTCATCCAACATGTCTGACCTCACAAACACTCATGTGTCTCAATACATTTGTCCATATAGTGTAGCTATATGTCACTGATAGGATGGCCCTGTGTACAATTGAACTCAGAAAGAGCATAGATATACGTAAATGTATAAATTACAATTTCTTCTGAATCTTTTCCCACAAACTATATATCAATCTGCTCAGCTGCTCCTGCTCTATAACATGCTGCCTGCAGATTGTATTGGCCAGCATTTCATGGTGGCAGTGTCTGTTTAAAGGAGATTCTCAATTATTGAGTTTATGGCAGGTTGATTGATAAACATACAATAGGTTATACTATGTTTTCAATAGCAAGTGCTTGTCATTCTCCATTTTTGATATGGCAATGGTTGCTGTGCATTGAAAGTTAAGATAATGTCACGCTTTTATCCATGTACAATTAAAGGGAATGTGTCACCAGAAAATGACTAATTGTTTAAATCCCATTGTTATGATAAATGTATATTTTATATCTTTATATAAAATATGTATGTAATCCTGTAATTTTGCAATATGATTTAAACAATAGATAATTTTCTGACAACACATTCCCTTTAATATGCCATTAATAGTGTTAGTGAAATCTACTCCAGCTCATAGCTGGCATGGATTCCAGTCATTTACACCAATTTCTGGCATAAATGATGATGAATGCGCTGGGGCCAATGGTCCCGCCCACACCCCATCCTCACAATCCCCTTTTTTCAGTAACTAGCAAGGGCTGCATAAAAATGCTAGATTTAGTTGCAACTAACAAATTAGACATCATATGCAAATTATAGAAAAGGAAAGAAAATATTCATTAATGGTTTTCTGAGGAATGTACTGTCATTCTGAATGCCCTTGGGCATAAAAATCATCAATATCTGCTGCTGGTAGCTCCCTTTGCAACTGCCAACCAATGCAGTCCCAGATCTGCTTGATGGGAGACAAGTCCAGGGACGCTGCAGGCAATGGTAGCACATTTAGCCCATGCAGCCTGTTCACTTTAGCATGAGCAGCATGCAGCTTGACCTTTTTCTATTGAAAAACGGCTTCACAACAAAATTAATGTAATGTCAAGATGTTACTGTACTTGAAGCCTAGAGGGGTCCGGCTGCCATACATTTTATCACCCCACACCATATTCCTGGAAGTACGACTGATGTGACGTTCCCTTGTGAAGCCCTCTTCATGGCATTGCCTACGTGGTCTCCAGTCCTACCTGTGGTGATCATTGCATCTTTGAAAAAAAGTGTAACTAAAGAAGATAGACTCCCATTCCAGCGACCGCTGTCTTGCTGTGCACCTTTATAGTCTTTGAGAGCAGTGGTGTGAGGTCAATGGAACACCTGTAGCCAGATGCAAACACCTTCTGATGGTTTGTGTAGGCAAAGTTTGCTGCCCTAGGCTTGGGATGTGACATCCAGTTTCACTTGCAGTACAAAATGGATTACTATGTGCCATTTTTCTTATCAAATGATCTATTTATGCAAAGGTTTGTCTGTGTGCACCTCTTGCTGTTATTCCAGTTCATCATTGTTCTCCCAACAACCGGGACACAAAATATTGAGCAACGCTGACATCTTGGCCTAGGCACATGTAACGATCTGCCTGAGGGATGAACCAAAGTCTCTCAGTTCAAGGATTCTATCCATCTCAGATTGTGATAAGTGGCAAAATACTGCATATTGATGAACTGGAGGTATCACACAATCAGCCCATGACTTAGCATGATGATTTGATCATTTTTGAGGTTTCATGTGGCTAAAGAATGTTGCATTCAATCTGACTTTTATGCTCCTCCTACATGCCACAGATTGGAGCTAGGTGCTTGAAAATTTGATCATCTGATCATTCCTAAATTTTCATAACCTTACAGCTTGTCGTTCTTGCTGTCACAATTTCAAGGTTGAGAACTTAAGTGTATAATGATGTAACATACTATTTTGTTTTATTATTTTATTCATTCTTGAGTTTTATAGCCAGTGACCCTATGGTTAAAGTCAAATAAGAAAGTGTTCAGCCAAACAGCTTCCATTTTATCTGGTGAAGGTTGTAATGGCATGGTATTGTGATACTTTACTGTCCAGGAATCCCCTTGAAGAAGAAATAACTGTATGTTTTCATTTCAATGCAGTGCTGTAAGGATTCATTTAGCTTTCTTATTGCATTCTGCAACTTTAGCGAATAGGAAGAAAAGTATTCAGTACACCAGAAACAGTGTTCCAGCCCATGAACACTATCATAAGATGTACAACAACTGCTGGACATTAGGGCCTATCTGAAGCACTGAACCATAGACAGTAATGAGTAGGACTCTAAATCACAATCTAGAAACTAGAGTCAACAAACCACTATACAGCAGGGATTATCTGGGATGCTAAACCAGTGGACATTTACGGTACCAGATGGGTAAAAACCAGACAAGAAACCTCCAGACAACATAGAAATGGTGAGGATGGGCAAGTGGGCTATGATCAAACCTTTTTCATTGAAAATATATTAACAGGAACACACACAGTAATATTTGTGGAAAACTGCCTTTGTGTTACTTCAAATAAAGGTTGTATGCATGGCTTTACGTGGCTGACTCCTCATAATTTCAGCACCAGATTATGAATGCAGTAATTCAGCAACTAGCTTGGTCTTTTATCACTTTTATTTCCAAAAGTTTAAAAAGGAATGTTAAAATGTTTTTGCAATCCATTCAAACCCCATAGTATAAGCTACATATCAGTAATAATAACAAAGTGTCACATATCTACACGCCAAAGGTATCATGGTCCTCCACTGGGCTTGGTTTATCTGCCCGCAGCAATGAGGTACTGTACTCAGCACGTGATTGGACTGAGGCAGTCAATTACTGGCTACATTTGAAGTCACAATGGATGGCACGTTACTGCTTTGGCCTGAGTTTGCTGATGCAATCATATCAGGTATGGCATGTCATCAATGTGCTCTAATCAACAGAGGCTGGCGTGGACAATGGAACTGTCTGATGGAGGATTTAGAAAGGTGAGTAACGTTAAACTTTGTTTTACCAGTATGCAGCTTTTTAATGTAAGTAGAACTACTTTGTATGATACAAAGCAAATGGAAATGGTCACAGCAGATACTATACTGAAATAAGTAAGTGAAGTTGATCTGGATTGTCTGTTGCTTCATAAATACATTATAAGCTTTGTTTTTCATTGGGTTTTCTTACAAAAGGTG
The DNA here is from genome assembly GCA_900303285.1 of Rhinella marina. Lineage (NCBI taxonomy): Eukaryota > Metazoa > Chordata > Amphibia > Anura > Bufonidae > Rhinella > Rhinella marina. Next base: position 179,149 of record ONZH01024588.1, read on the forward strand.
TTGACTCCATATTGATTATATTATATAATTTAATGATAAGGCTAAAATAGTGCTGGAAATGTTTTAACATTGACCACACAGGTGCCCAGAAGGTTATACTCTTTTTTTGTCATGTCCCTATATTGGACAGAATTACTATAACATGGGCAAAACATTTTTACCTGACCACATACCAGTACAGAGTCCAAGTCTCCCACACATTTCACAATTAGCAGCAACATTATATTGTGCATGTTAAGCTGACCTTCATAAGACATCTATTAGTTGATGGCGAAACAACAACGAAACACCAAAGCTCCTGGAAGATCCTTTGGATTTTACAAGGCTGCTGGGCAGCAAAGCAGTACAAGCTTACATGAGAGGGATGTGCCTCAACTACATGGACATAGATCATGTTCCTTTGAACATAACCATACATGCAGATATGTCATATGATGTACTGTTACCAATGTCCTCAGTCTAGTTTCATCAATGATCTCCACACAAATGCTGCCTGTCCAATTCATAAGTTAGGCACGGGGGCAGTATATATGTATGCATGTGTACTAGGACATGTTTACATACACTCATACTGTATACACACAAAGCTTGCCATGCTAATCCAGTCTTTGGTTTCTTTTTCTTTAGGATTTCAGGTACACCTGATTTGCAATGCTTTAGGGTCATTAAAGTCTAAACTTATGAACTGGTGACCACTGAAATAGAAATCCATATAGTGACTATGTGAATGGTCTCCTTCCAATGTACCAGGAGGTCTCTGTCCAATGTGCCAGGAGGACTCCAGTAGTGTGCAGTGATTTCTCTGTTGCCTATTGCAAGCAGTATGCTTGACAACAGCTCTTTTGTGCCATTTGTGGCTTCTGATTTTAGATCCACGCATTGGATCTTAGGAGTTGGCTACAAACAGGATTCTTGTGACTCTGGGTCATTGTGGATTGGAAGTTTCTCATTCTCCTGATGATGTCCATTATATAGAACTGCATACCTGGAAGAAAAATAAAACAATGAATATTGGAGTAACATCCACTTCCAAGTGGTGCAAGTAACGTGCTAAACTGTTCTGTCATATGTACTGTTGCACCAACATCCTACTGAGATTTAATATGGTGACCACATGGGGCCATTTTGTACCTTAATGTGCTTCTAATGTGTCTTTAGCTGCCATATTACAGAGCTGATCACCCTATATGGTGGCACACAAGTGTGCCAGGACTTTATGTGCTCCAGTGTAGGCTCTAAGCACACAACGTTAATCAAATGTACAATACCACAGACACTTTTAGAGAAGAAAGTTATGGTTAACATAGTGCAAATGATCACTAAATGAAGTAAGTGTTTATCGATGGCATAATTGAATATCACATAGAAGCTGTTGTTCATTAGCAAAATCCCAGTTAGGGTGCCTGTACGCATTAGGAATTTGTTCAGGCTTTTTTTTTTATAAGGTTTTAAGGGTGTAAAGGACAGATACTCCTTCTGTTTGTTTTTTTTTTTTTTTTTTTTTATCTGCTCCTGGTTGTAGCTTCAAAAACAGCTTTGTAAACAATTTAAAATAGGAATCCGAAGTCGGCTTCGGGACTGGCAGGTACCTCAGTTCGAGAGCTGAGTTCAGATTTCTATTTTAAAATATTTTTAAATGCGCAGATAGGAATATTGAAGTCATTTACCGAAGTCTCACACAACTCCGGCCAAGACAAAGTCTTACTATATGGAGCACATACATTTTAATGCTGTAGACGGAAACAGCATTACAAAGTTTTTTTAACAAATTGACTTCGGATCTATGATCTAGTCTCTAGATTTTATATTGTCTGATATATATATATATAAAAGAAAATATAAAAATAAAAAATTGCTTCATTGTTGATGGAGCAATAATCAATTTTATATTCATTTGCATACTCTGAAATGGAAAATCACTATGGATCACTAGTGATTATCACATCTATTCCATTCACAGACAATGCAGCATGAGAATGACCATAGTTCAGCTCCCCATGTCATGTCCATGATTTAGTCAGTTCACAGAAGGCTGTGTGAAGAGTTTTGCAGCTGATGTTTTCGATCATCTGTAAGTTAAACTAAATTTTTAGTATTTTACATCAAATTGTAACATCTATCACTTTGAACTGTGACTGGTTCAGTGTACAAAATGCATAATGTACTAAAATCCATACGAATATCAGCGATATTTGATATAAAGATCAATACGTTCAATATCATAATTCCAGCTCACCTAACTTCAGCATACTTCTCCTACCTGCAGACAATGTTCAGGTAATTGTACGATTTTATTTTGTAGGGAGATGTGTAATCTTTGAAAGAACATTGTGGAACAGGATACAGTGTGTGAGTGCAGAATGCACCAAGTACTGCAGGTAGCAGTTAATTGGCTCTCAGGATGATTAGCTTTTCGTAATAATTGCATTATTTGGCTGTGTTCACTGATTGAAATCCCTGCATATAACTTCAGAATTCTCTAAATGCCTAGGAATTAGAGGAGTTGAACATATTGCAAACCTTTCAGTAAAAAAGAGCAAGAGGCAGCTTATTTCAAGAGACGGCAGATGAGACTGGAAGCATTAAAACTTGTAAGAGAAAACATAAAAGTGAAAACACTTGAACA
>ONZH01024589.1:0-18838 GCA_900303285.1 Rhinella marina
TACTTACTGACGAGAACGTACAGAATGGGTCACCTGGACAGAAATACGGATTGTGCTTTGTATATAGGTGGATAAGTTAGAGCAAAATTACGTATGTTATTACGTACCGTATGGAGCAATTACACGGAAAATATTAGATTAGGCAGACTTGGTCTGCTTAAGTGCAACCCAGACAAATGTTGCACAGAGATTTTTCTAATGTAGCTGTATCAGTGAGAGCAAAAGGCCTTTTTTAATTACGTGACGTACAGAATGGGTCACCTGGACAGAAAATACGGATTGTGGTTTGTGGACAGCTGAACTGAAGAAGAATGGTTCCACACTGCTGTATGAAATGGATTTGTATCACTGAGATAAAACAATAATAAAAAGGGTTATATATGGGGATAGCTGCACTACTAGTGCCAGCCAGCCCAGCCAGGAGACAAAAAAAAATGTCTTGTAGCCCTTAGAAGGGCTGTTGGGTTCTTTTGAGATCACTCCTGCCTAACAGAGAACTAAATCCAGGCCCTAACACTCTCCCTGAAATGCAGCAGCTCTGTCCCTAACGACATCCAGACAGCATCTGAGCCCAGCACCGCGGGCAGTCACTAGTATATTCCAGGGTCACCTGATCAGGCCAGCCAACCCCTGCTATTGACATGTAAGGGCCCCACGTGATGCTGGGTGTACCGCAGAGTCTCCTGGCTTGTGATTGGCTGAGTTTATAGGCGCTAAAAATTCAAAATGCGGGAGATGCCATTTCCTCAAGCATGGCGAGATACTCGTCCGAGCAGCGAGCACTTACGAGTACCGTAATACTCGAACGAGCACCAAGCTCGGACGAGCATGCTCGCTCATCTCTAGTACAATGGGCTGTAATTGTCTCTGTTCAACACCGAGCGAATAATACGTTTTTTTAAAACACTAATAGCTGGTAGAACACTTTACCAGATAGAATTTTGGCACTGTACGCCTAGTAATAATCTTTTTCTTGAGAATAAAACACGCTACAACGGGCTGTAATTATCTCAGTTCAACCGAGACAATAATACATTTAATAAATAAATACATTGTTTTGTCAACAGCAATAAATGCCAGTAGCTTTTAAAATACAGAACTTTGGCGCTATACGCCTACTAAAACTCTTTTTCTTGAGAATAATACACGCCAGGGGCGGACTGGGAACTTAAAGTGGCTCTGGAAAAAATACTAAAAGTGGCCTCATTTTGTAGTTGGGTCCAAATTGATGGAAGGCAGAGGCGGTAATACCATATTGTGGCACATTATACCAAATACCACAGTCCATTACAAAATACATCCCCAAAAACTTCCACTTGCTGGCAATTAGGAGGGCCCAGATGGCCCCCTGAGCATCGGCCCACCGGGAAATTTCCCTGTAAGGTCTATGGCTAATCCGCCCCTTATACACGTTACAAAAGGCTGTCATTGTCCCACTGCAACACAGCTAATAAGCCCCAACACTAAAATCACAAAAAAGTGCTATACTAAATGGAACTACAGTGCACAAGGGTTAACAAAACCCCAATAACCAGAATAACAGAGGCAAACCTGACATGTGCAGCTGTAGCATGGCTATTTTGAATCCCAGTCACTGAAACCAAGGTGTAACACAATTTTTCCTATTAACCTGTGGTTGCACTTCTTTCCAGATCTCACACTGTCTCTAAACACCCCAATAAAAGCCTGTTCTGCTTCAATACATCAATCCCTATCCTTTCCCTACACTTCTATTCAGCAATTTGTACTTTTCAGGAGGTTTGTAACACTTTGCCTGCAAACGTCTCTCCCTGCACTAAGTTCACTGTACTGTCTCTAAACACCCCAATGGAAGCCTGCTCTGCTTCAATACTTCAATTCCTATCCTTTCCCTACACTTCTATTCAGCAATTTGCACTTTTCAGGAGGTTTTATATCAGTTGCCCTAGCACCTGTAAACGCCTGTCCCTGCACTGAGTTCACTGTAGAATGACAGAATGTAAAATGGCTGACAATATTTATAGGGCTGTGACATCACAGGGCTGGCTGCTGACTGGCTGCATGCATGGCATTGTGGGTTATCCCTCCCTCATGTTCCTTTCTCCATGTCCAAACACGTGCATCCGCCATTTTAGTGAAAAAAATAAAGATTTGTCACCACGAATCATCAGGAAATTCTGAATCGGTGCGAATCGAATAATTCCTGAAATTCTTATCGAATTCCACTTCGCCCGATTCCATTCGCTCATCTCTAGTTATATTATAATAGATTGGAGAGGGCTCAGCCATGTGATGGTCTTCGCCCTCTGGGGGGGGGGGGTAATCTGCGAGAAATACTGATTTTTATTAATTTTTAGGAAAAATGTATAAGCCATATATTGTATGGGTATCCTGGACATATCTAAGGTTTTCAGCAACTTTCTGTTAATTAGTGTCTTCTCAGAGCCAGTAAGTACTCTCTATCTGGACAAAGGAACATTAACATATTAAAAGCAGTAAATATTTGTCAACTGCCTAAGTCTATTTTCACACCTGTGGCACGGGGCTCCAGCAGGCTGTTCCGGCGAGCTGCCACAGGTGCACGTGTGGGGCCGGAACTACGCTCCGGCCCCATTTACTGTAATGGGGTCGGGCCGCGGATCTGGCCGCAGCATGGCAACAGCTGCCGAGAGGTGGCCGGAATGAAAATACAACAACTGTTCACCCGCCGGAACAGCCTGCTGGAGCCCCATGTCGCAGGTGTGAAAGGGGCTTAAGGTATATGTAACAGCCATCCAGTAGTTGGTACAGTGGCTAGTGGGGAAGGAAAATGCTGGACATTCCAGCTACTTCTATGAATCTTAACCGGAGTTAACTAGAAAGTGCTAGAATATCATAGTGAGCAACCAATCAGATGTGTCCAGGCCATATTCTAGAAGATTCTACAACTGGCTGTTAATCATATAAAAGGCCAGAATGTGAGACCTGAAGGGGGGACAACAGGAGCTGAACAGGACGGGAAAATTGGACAACAAGGAAGAGAAGAGAGACAAGGAAGAAAGGGAGAGCCAGAAGAGACAAGAAAACACAGATGAAGATAGAAGTGCCAGAGGAACTCAGAGGGGCCAAGGAAAGATATGAAAGACCCAAAAAGACTTATGTATAGTTACAACTCTATGCTCTAAAGAGTAAGGGATTTACTTGTTTAGTTACCAAATAGTTTGGGAGTAACTTTATATTGTGACTTTGTAGCTTAGGCTATTGCAACTATTATATATATATATATATATATATATAATTTCTTATACTGGCCGTGTGCACCCCGCATCACAGATCCGCAATCCTGGAGATGCGATGCGGAATGGAGGAACGGATCAGAACCCCACTGAAACATTACGGAGTGCTGTGGTGTTTCTGTCCATGCCGCTGCACCGCAAAAAAATTGAACGTGTTCTATTTTTTTGTGGTGCGGACGGATCACAGACCCATTTAAGTTGAATGTGTCTCGGTCCATCCCACCGCAGGGATGTTGCTCCATCCCACTGCAGAGATGTTGCTTGTGCATTGGGGAATGCAAATAGCCGTCCCCAATGCATGGAACGGCCGTACAATGGCTGTGTGCATGAGCCCTAATGGAGAGACTATAGTACCAGAAACTTGGCCAGGGCCACATTCAGCTTCAGTGCTGTTGGATGAGTGTATGCCTGCTGTTGTCTTTTTGCAATCGCATTAGTAAGCGATTGCTGGGTAAATGAGTGACGAGGAGGAAAATCATTAGGACCAGTAGATGACCAGCTCCCTTCTGCTGAGGTGGTGGAGCCTTGACTGCTGGAAAAAGGTTGTGGCCCACTAGGAAATGCCTCAGGCTGTACCAAAACATTAGTGCCACGGTTTTCCCAGGCCTATTTATGGTGACGCTGCATGTGTTGATGCAGGGCCGTCGTGATGACGTGATGAAAAATTCCCAAACAGGCGAATAGAATTTTATCTCCACTACTGCATGCTGTGTCTGTGAACCCGTGCACTGCTAGTTATTTCCAGACAGGTAGTCTCCTGAGTAGCTGACGGTCTACCCTGTGCACGTTTTCTCCAGATCTCCCTCTGCTGCCACCCTGCTGGCTCACCCGCTGTCTCATTCTCAAGCTGCCACCCTCACCCCCTTATGATCAAAAAGAAGTCCCCTCCACTTGGCTCTCACGTGCGTTCGGCTAAATCATCTTCCACTATTGTCTCACCAATCTCAGGGCCATGTGTCTGACCGCTCACAACACCTGCTCCCATGCAACTCTTATTGTCACTACTAGTGTTGAGTGAATCGAAGTTGACAAAGTGGAATTCAATTCAAATTTCAGGGAAATTTTGATTTGTCATGAAGCTAAATTTCCTTGCGGTTTGTGTTAACGCATTGAATTTTTTCTAAAATGGCTGCTGCATGTGTTACAAAGAGAAAGTAAGAAGTCCGGGAACAAGTGATCACCTATAATGCCATGCAGCCAGCCAATTAGCAGATACCCAGCCCCTGTCCGGTCTCTGCAATTTTCCAGTGAACTTAGTGCAGGGAGAGACGTTACAGATGCTCATAACAGTGATTAGGAAAGACTTTATTTACAAAATATTACTTTTGAGCAATTCAGGGTCAGCTTAATGATAGTGTAGGGATATAATAAGGAGACTTTATTCACACTGTCGGGAGAATGCAGGGGCCGAGGCCAATTGAACAGTGTAAAGCTTGGCTAATAGAGAAGATATTCTATTACATCTTGCTGAACTGCTGAGGTTGATCTCAATCATTTATACATAACTAATTCCATTAATTCTTGATTCTGTTATTGGAGTGAAATTTTGGTCTGATACTATTGATTTTGGGTGCTTAACATTCCTTTTATACATAAGTAAATCCATTAATTCTTAATTGTGTAATTAGGGTACAATTGCTGCCTGATACTACAGATTTTAGGAGGTTCACATTCTTTTATACATAAGTAAATCTGTTAATCCTTAATTGTGTAATTAGGTGAAATTACGGCCTGATAGTACAGATTTTATGGGGTTCACGTTCTTTTATACATCAGTAAATCTGTCAATTCTTGATTCTGGGGTTTCACATTGTTATTATCCACAAATAATTCAATTCATCCTTGATTGTAAAATTGCAGCCTAATACTACTGTATTTTGAGTGTTCATGTTCACCACAACAGATTTTTTCTTTGGAGCATCCATAAGGCGGTCACACTGTCACTATTTTGCATCAGGATTTGCTTATGATTTGGAAGCCAAAAGCAGGAGTCGGTATAAAACACAGAAGACATGCAAATATTCCATCATCTCTGTTTTGGATCAACTCCTATAGTTTCCGGGCTCTGTTTTTGGACCCTTTTTGAATATTGGCACCACATTTGCTATGCGCCAATCCTGTGGAACACTCCCTGTCAGTATAGAGTTGTTAAATATCAGAAATAAGCGTCTGGCTATGACATTACTTAATTCTCTTAGGATACTGGGGAATTTACTTTTATATTCTGCATTTCATCTGACAGTTTATTTTCCTCAGTGAATACAGTAGAGAAAAAAATATTTAGTAGCTTTGCTTTTTCCTCATTGCTCTCTGCAACTCCCCCTCAATACTCTGTCAGGGGACAACACCTTCAGGTTTATACTTTTTACCATTTATATAATCAAAGAATATTTTAGAGTTAGTTTTACTCTCTTTGGCAATTAATCTCTCGGTCTCTAGTTTGGCTGCTTTTATTTGTCTTTTACATTTTCTATTTATTTCCTTATAGTTTTTCAATGCTTCCTCGCCACCCTCCTGTTTTAGTGATTTAAAGGGAGTCTGTCACCTCATTTTCACCTATATAACTAACAGCAGTGCCCCACAGAAGATTACATACACATCCCAGACATACCTGTGTGCACTGTGTGTCTGTATTCCATGTCAAGAAAAAGCACTTTTATTCTGCAGGAAAACAGCTCCCAAGTGCCCGGCTGAAAGTGAAACTAAAAACAGCTTTCTCTCCTGACTCGATTTCTAACAGCTATATCTTCTGATATACTGGATACAATGTTATTATATTTTGGTATCATTTTAAAGCTTGGAATGTCAGCTTTTAAAGAAGGTCAGAACCATTTTTCTATCTGCTACCAATCCCAAGATATGAGCAGCTAAAGCTGCCCTCCCCCCTCCAGTCTGGTTTGCAGCAGCAACAGAGCCGGGCACTTGGGAGCTGTTTTCCTGCAGAATAAAAGTGCTTTTTCTGAACGAGGAATACACACACAGTGCACACAGGTATGTCTGGGATGTGTGTGCAATCTTCTGTGGGGCAGTGCTGTTAGCTATATAGGTGAAAATGAGGTGACAGACTCCCTTTAAATGCTTTCTTTTTGCCATGTATTACTTTCTTTACAGTTCTATTTATCCACATTGTTTTTTTCTTGTTCCTTAACCTTTTATTCCCATAAGGTATGTACCTCTCACAATTAGATATTAGAATATCTGTGTATTAGCTATGCATGTACCTGCAATGCACAGTGATGTACAACAATGTACAAGCTCCCAGCAACCGGAAAAAGCTGATTTTTAACTTGTTTGTCACAAATTATTTTGGATGGAATAAAATTTGTTTGGAAAATTCGGTGAAGTGTCCAAATCAAATTTTTGAAAACTTTGCTCATCTCTACTGTTCATCCTGCTGAGTTAGAGTCGGCGAGATGACAGACAGTGGGATGTTTTCTGCTTGATGTACTTAAACAACTGCTCACCAGTGTAGCTACTCTCGCCCAGGCTGATCAGCTACATGACAATGCTTGACTTGACACATGTGATAGAAAGGGGGGTGAGGGAGTGCGAGTGACCCTGTGCCCTGCTGCTGTTGGGAATGGCAAGTGTTCATAGAGGAGGAAGCTGAGGAGGCAGATAAGTGCTTGGTGTGGGAGCCAGTCCCATGCTATAGTGGGATGTGTTCAAAAGGACCGGGCCATGTTGCTGGGGTACTGTCTCTAGACTGCTGCAAAAACATTGATCCAGTGGGCCCTGAAAGACATGTACTGTCCTTGCCCGTAACAGCTGCTCCAGGTGTACACCCTGGAGATCAGCTTGCCTCACACCGAAAATCGTAAGGAGTGGTCCGCATTCTTTGCCACGTGAGAGTACAAGTCTCTTCTACTATGGTACTACAGCAACTACATCGCCAGAAACTTGGCCAGGTGGGGGGGGGTTCAGCTTGTAGACAGCTAATTGCACCAAAGTTTTTTATGGCCTAACATTCCATTATAGAAGTTTCACGATGGAACCAAGGACAAGAAGGAGTCTTAGAAGGAGAAGAAGGTGATCATGATGATGATGATGACAAAGATACCGTACTGCTTGGGCATGCGGGTTGGCTGCCACAAAGAGGACCAGGAAAAGAAGAACAGACTTATTCTGATTGGGAATGTTGACCAGTTGAATTCTTTTAAAGGATGTGGTGATGCTGCCTCATGTGTTTCAATATACTTTTGGTACCTATAATTATGTTTGAATGGCCACAACTTATTTTAATCCTGCAGCTCTTGCATACCGCTGTGGTTTAGTGTGCCCAGCTTGTGGAGAAAAAGTGCCATATCGGAGTTGGTCGCTCAGAGCTACAGGCAGCCAAGCTGGGGTTAGTATATGAAAATAAGAATGAAAATGGAGTTGAGCAAAAATGTCAAATGTACAAGGCTACATTTATAAAGTCACAGAAAATAATGCACTAGAACAATAGATGCAAAGATAACATATGGACTAATCCCTCACTCTAATGATAAAATCTGAGACTCTTAAGCCAATATATTTTGATCAAAACACATCTGTGCTCACCTACCCAGTGCCAAAGTGGTCTCAGGTTCAGACAGGTCCTACTCTATACCCACCTATGCAGTAGTACATCTATGTTCAGGAGAGCAGACCCTGCACATATAGAGTGTTTTTCCTATTTACCTCTGTGTGCATCAGCAACCAATGAGAGGAGGAGCACACACACCTATTTGTACCACCCAATCAAGGTCGCCTATTAGATAGGTGGGTCAAAAGTGCACATGAATGCTACTCCCAGGATAGAAGCGCATTCACACCTGAAGGTGCCACTCCTTCAAGACAAATTAAAAAAAAAAAAAAATCACAGAAAAAAGGGTCTGCTCTCCTGAACATAGCTGCACAACTTGATCAAAATATATTGGCTAAGAGTCTCAGATTTTATCATTAGAGTGAGGGCTTAGTCATTATAATTGCTTGTAGATAATTTTCAAAAAATAATTATTCTTGTTCATGTGCTGATTTGAGACACTTAAACATAATTTGGGGAAAGTAATTAAACTGAATATATTAAAGATGGTAATGTTGATTTTATTATTAGTAATTAATTATAACAGTGCTTCAGATTTTGCTTGAAGGCATCAATAGAGATCCAGAACCCTCCTGAAGGAGCCCACTCTGGGACTACTTGCACCCCATTCAGAATATCTTCTGTACTCGCCGGGCCTCAAGTAGTATTGACGTCCCCTATAGTTGGGCTCTTCATAGAAGACCCAGTGCCCTTCAGGGATACTGGAGGAGTAGATATCATTATAATGAAACTTCTCTTGGACATGTGGACAGTCTTCTGTTAATTCCATCATATGACCTCCAAAATCTTCCTTCTCGTAAACTCTAATTCTGAAGGTGCCACGGTGCTACAAGATAGAATAACTTATGTATAATATTGGTCATTATCAGTGATACATTTAAAGTTTATATTTTTTCACACATTTAATAGAGTGCTTGAAGGGGTTGTCTCATCATGGAGAATGGGGGCATATTGCTAGGATCCAGAATGAAGCCCCGGAAGGTGGTGGCTGGAGGACTCCGGTCCGGCCACCACCAAGCCACCTTCCGATAAAAATTAATGGTAGCGTACCGCGCATGTGCGGCCCCACTCCCATTCATTTATGTGGAGCCAACGAAAATAGCCGAGCCAGTGCTCGCCTATTTTCACCGGCCCCATAGAAAATGAATGGAGGGCAGCTGCGTATGTGCAGTGTGCCCTCCTTCACTTTGGGGCTCAGTTCTGGATATAGGTGCGGGTCCCAGTGGTATGCCCCCATTGTCCAAGATGACACAAAATCTTTAACATAGTTTTATTTAGTTTTGCTTAAAAGATATTCATCTCTCTCTGACAATTGAAGTTTTCTTTTTTTAATTTTGAGTTGTGTTTATTGATTAGTGCTCTTTCAGACCACATTCTTGTTTCAGTTAGGCCTCATGCACATGACCGTATGTATTTTGCGGTCTGCAAAAGACGGATCTGCAAAAAATACGGATGACATCCGTGTGCAGAACGGAACAGCTTGCCCCTAATAGAACAGTACTATCCTTGTCTGTAATGTGGACAATAATAGGAAAAGTTCTATTTTTTGCGGAACGGACATACAGAAACGGAATGCACATGGAGTAACTTCCATATTTTTTGCTGACCCATTGAAATGGAGGTTCCGCATACGGTCAAAACACAGTCACAGAAAAAAAGTGGTCTAAAATGGCAGAAAATGCTCAAAAACCCCAAATGCTGTTGCGCATTTATGACCGGGGGAGCAAATCCTGCACATGTGGTCCGCTGCTGAACGTAATCCCCAGCAAAAATGCATACAATGGAGGATGCCTGCAGCGGACCACATGTACCACAACAACATCCCACACAGGATAACCAAGCGTGCGGATGTGACAAACTATATAACAAAAATTCACAGAAAATGGTGCACTACAACGGTGAATGCAATTGACAATATGTGGCTAACCCTCACACTGATGTTAAAATGAGACTTTTCTGCCATTTTAGACCACACTTTTTTTCTGTGACTGTGTTTGTACATTTATACCTGGAGGTGTGGCAACTCCAGGTTGAATGTGTCTTGATTTGACTAATGGGCAACATTCAGGTGCACCTTTGCAGCCTGGGTCACATGACGTCAGGGTTAAGAGGGACTCACAGCCTCCACCTCCCCTCCCATCGTATGTGTGATTTCACGCTGGAAGTAACTGGGAGCTGGTTGCTGTGTGTCGGACTTCATGCCCCTATCTGCAATTACCTACACCATAGTAGGGTGAGCGTTAGGTCCCGTGCCAATTGAGATACCTTGACGGGGTGCTCGGGCTCCGGTATGTTCTCGATATAAGAATATATTGACTCATTTTAACATCAGTGTGAGGGTTAGCCATATATTGTCAATTGCATTCACCGTTGTAGTGCACCATTTTCTGTGATTTTTTTTTTTTTCTGGATACGGTCCACAAAAAAAAAAAACATGGAACGGACCCAGAAAGGAAATACGTTTGTGTGCATGAGCCCTTAAACTGATGCAGTGCTTTCAGTTGCAATCAGGCAAAAATCAGTTGAATGTAAGAAGAGGATCCAGGAACAATTAGTAAAACTGGATTAGATTTTTTTTTAAATATGTGCAACGTTTGCATCTGTTTTTGCAGTGGATTCATTTTGTCTAAAAACTGATTCTGTGCCTGAAATAAAAACATTATTTGAAAGAGGTCTTACAATTATTAAATATATTAACACATTCCTATTTTTTATACATTTCATAAGACCCTACCTGTGGAGTCAGTCGACAGGACCTCACAGAGTCATTGAAACCCAACCACTGTTGGTAATCTGGGTATTCTCCTTTCTTTAGAAAGTACTGGTGTCCCTTGTAGTTGGGATGTTCATAGATCATCCAGTTTCCATTCTCAACACGGATAGAGTTACAGCGGCTAAAGAAGGAGTGTAGGTCAGCAGAGTCGCAGTTACACTCATAAGAGCGACCCTGGAAGTTTTTGTCTTCATAAAAGATGATCTGCAAAAATGGGATTTTATTTTATTTGTAGTTATTTGTTCAGAGTATATACATATTCTATTTTTATATCTAAAACTGGTTTGAGGCGTTTAGAGAGAGGGAAGTCAGTCAGGTTGGCTTGGCTTAATCCATTATTTTAATGAGTCACGGGAAGCTTTGATTATCGCAAACTCGGCAGACAGGAGATGAGGGACACACAAGTATTATATCCTTATATTTCATGTGAGGCCTGAATAAGGGTATGGCCACAAGGCCAGGCTTCTGCATGCAGTTTTGAAAGCCAAGACCAGGAGTGAATTAAAAAAAAAAAAAAAAGAAAAGAGAAGTCTTAACTGCACTTTATTCTTGCTCTCTTTTTATGATTCACTTCCGATCTTGGGTTCCAAAACAGCATGCTGAAACTAAACAATGTGGAGGTACCCCAAGGTGGTCACAAAGTTACAGTACAGTGTTTAATGTGTTAACTGTGTGAAACAATACATTTAGATCTAAATATGATAAGGCTACAATAACTTCAATAACATCTCAAGATTGCAATTCATTTGTCTATATAAAGTAGCATTTTTGTGGTAGAAACTGTTATGTGTTTCTATGGTTTTATTGCTTTTTTTGTATATTTTAGTTTTGTTTTTTATATAATATGGTGTTTTTCAGAAGTTCAAAACCCCTGGAAAAACACACTACAAAAAGCCATGTAAAAGAATGCTTTGTCTGTGGCAAATTTTATAATTTACTATAGACTTTAAAGTAAAATCAACTAAAAAAAAAAAATATTCAAAACTGCAAGAAAAGTAAAAACGAAAAAAAAGTCCATTACACATTTAGAGTCCTTTTTTAACTTTAACATGTTATTCTGACATTTTTAGGGCTTGTTCACATCAACATTATGTATTCCGTTAAGGCTTTCCGTTATAACATGCTTATAATGGAAAATAACAGAATCCATTAGATGGAAATCAAAACGGAAACCTTTAGAGGCATCAGTCATAATAGAAGTCTATGGGCCTGCATAACAGAACTGTATTGGTTTCTGTTATGCAGAATGGAAAACAAAATTCTGTCGACAGGACCTTGTTTTCCGTCCTGCATAACGAAAACCAGGCAGATCCATTATGCAGGACCATAGACTTCTATTATGACAGATCAAAACGGAATGCCTCTAAAGGTTTCCGTTTTGATTTCTGTCTTATGGATGCCGTTATGTTCCATTAAAACCATGTTACAACGGAAAGCCATAACGGAATATATAACAGTGATATGAACAAGTCCTTAATAGTGTTTTTTAGATTGTAAATTTGCAATGCTTAAATTCAGTTTTTTTTACTTCCAAGTCTATAGCCAAGTATGTGCGAAATATGCCAGAAAAATTACTTACCTGGAGCATTATTAAAAACATTCAAACATAATGCAAGAAAGGGAAAAATGCTTTGTTTATTTTTTTATGCACTATATACTGTCATGGGAGTTTATCAAGATTGCTGTTTTGCTTCTAATACCAATCTTGATCTAGTCTGCAGTGATGCAAGATGTGCCAAAATTGTTAAGAGGAGCACCCAGAATCATAAAAAAAACTCTCTGTGAACCCCTAAAGGGGTTGTCAGTTTATACAAATAAAAAATATTCTTCCCATAATGATAAGTTTTACAATTTTACAATAAGTGTGTTATAATTTGCATGAAAAGGGTATGTGCCTGAGGTAGAGTATAACACAATTTCCTATTTGCAAACTTACCCTGGTAAGTGATACATTATGCTTATGATTATGAAAAATAAATAAAAAATCTGGTTTACATTTTTTTAAACATTTGATTATTTAGTTAACCCCAAAAATGAAAGTGTTAAAAAATATTTTCTTACCTTCCCCATTTTGGGTATATTTCACAAAGTGTTCACAGTGTAGCTATGGGATACTCCAAGCTTCTATTTAACTGTACAACCATAAAACCAGGATTTGCATAAATTAACCATTTTTTTGTCTTCTAGATTAGCATATGCAGTATAGTTTTAGCTTTTTGTGTTATTGTCTAGAGGCATCAAGCTGAATGTGCTTGTGACAGCATCCCCAGGCAGTAATGGTTTAATTGGACTATTAAATTCCCTTTAAACCTTTGTGTTAAAATCTCTCTAATGAAAAAATGCAAGCACATTCATTATAAATGGGATTGTATTCTTTTCTATCATAACAAATGATCCGTATTAATTGCCCTGAGTTCTATTGAAGTATTTCTGTTGTACTAAACAGAAAATGCATGAACTGTAAAATGGCAAGGACATTCAGGTCACATAGGATGCTATTTATCACCAAAACCGAAGCTAAAAAATGTTATGTAAATAAAAAAAAAGGAGATCATCAATGTAGTTTGGTAACATATCATTCTTTTTTAAAATATAAGACTGTCTTTCATGCATTTTCAGCTATTTTACATGTTGTTTCCATTGGGTAACTCCAATTAACCCTTTCTAGCCTGGAGGTTTTTTGACTTTGCGTTTTTGTTTTTCGCTCTCCGGCCTTCCCAGAGACATAACTTTTTTATTTTTCTGTTCACATAGTTGTATCAGAAGGCTTATCTTTTGCGGGACACATTGTACTTTCAAATGCCACCATGTAATATTTATAGAATATAGTGGGAAGTGGCAAAAAAATTCCAAATGTAGTGGAATTGGGAAAAAAATGCAATTTTGCCAGTTTTACATTTTTTGAGGGGTTAAATGTCCGTAATCGTCATTACCAGTCATGGAAATTAGCATTTTGCGGTGCGGACAGTCGGATGTGGATTGCGAATCCCATTGAAGTGAATGGGTCCATGGGTCCGTGATCCGCATGCAGAAGCCCCACGGTCGGTTCCCGTGCATTGCTGACCGCAATTTATGCAGCCCTAACCCCTTAACAATCAGGCCAATTTTGGCCTAAAGAACCAAGGGTTTTTATTGCCTTTTTCTAATTGTTACTCTCCAAGATCAGTAACTATTTTTCAATGTAACCATTAACCAGTACACACTTTCTGGGGGGCAAAGTAAAAAAAAAAAAAAAAAAAAAAAAGCATTTAAATTGTTGTGTCATTCACTGTGTGCGATAAATAATACATGACCTCTAGACTATGGGTTAGTACAATAATGTCAATACTAGAGATGAGTAAACTAGTCAAGATTTGTTTCAGGTCTGGTTTGCCGAACTTTTGAAAAAGTTTGAAAGGAACCGAATTGGTTCAGGCTGAACCAAAGTTGCTCCAATTGCCCAGAAAGTTTGTATAACTCTCTCTATCCTCCTAGGATTCTGAATATTTAGGAAAACTTGTTATCTCTTTGCATTTATTTTTTATGAATTTTTTTCTCCTCTCCCCTCCCGAAGCTCTGGAACACCACAATACTAGATGATGTCTGATGGCATTAACATATCACATGTTTAAAAACACATTGAACCTGCACATGTGTTCTGCTTTTTGATATTTCAAATCTTTCAAACATTGTCCTTTATCAAGGGCAGATGATATTTAAACACATACAGTGTTATAAGATTAAAAATAAAAATAATTATAAAAAAGCGTCCAAAAATTATGCCTTGACAGGGTTGGAATGCCTGCCTGTACAACATCAACAAGTGTTAATTGTCAGAAAAAAAAGTGGCTCGTTGTAAAAGAGCCTAAAAAAATTATCCCTTTTAATTGGGAGCAGCAGCAGTGCAGTGTGGATGAGGAAAGGGTACGTTATGGATATAGAGGCTTGCAGACTTAATAGTGATGGCAGCAGGAGCATTATAGCATGGAACATACAAGGATGTCTATGGGTAGTAGTAACAATAGTAGTGGCGGCAGATGCTTTGGTGGCAGTGGGGGGAATTAACAGCATGAAGCAGCAGCCATGGAGGCAGTATCATTAGCCTTAAAGAACATGATAATAGGGAGGTCACAACAGTGGCATGATGGAGGGAGCAGCACTAGTATTAGCATAGTAACATAGTATCATAGTTTGTAAGGCCAAAAAAAAACTTTTGTCCATTCAGTTCAGCCTGATTTCCTACAAGTTGATCCAGAGGAAGGCAAAAAAACCCTGTGAGGTAGAAGCCAATTTTCCCCACTTTAGGGGAAAAAATTCCTTCCCAACTCCAATTAGGCAATCAGAATAACTCCCTGGATCAATGACCCATCTCTAGTAACCTGTGATATTATTGCACTCCAGAAATACATCCAGGCACCTCTTGAGCTCTTTTAGTGAATTTACCATCACCACCATCACCACCTCCTCAGGCAGAGAGTTCCATAGTCTCACTGCTCTTACCATAAAGAATCATATTCTATGTTTGTGTACAAACCTTCTTTCCTCTAGGCGCAGAGGATGTCCCCACATCACAGTCACAGTCCTGGGGATAAATAGATCATGGAAGAGATCTCTGTACTGACCCGATATATTTATGCATAGTTATTAGATCTCCCCTCAGTCGTCTTTTTTCTAAAGTGAATAACCCTAATTTTGATAATCTTTCTGGGTACTGTAGTCCCCCCATTCCAGTTATTACTTTAGTTGCCCTCCTCTGAACCCTCTCCAGCTCTGCTATGTCTGCCTTGTTCACAGGAGCCCAGAACTGTACACAGTACTCCATGTGTGGTCTGACTAGTGATTTGCAAAGTGGCAGGACTACAGTATGTTCTCATCACGGGCATCTATGCCCCGTTTGATGCAACCCATTATCTTATTGGCCTTGGCAGCAGCTGTCTGACACTGGTTCCTACAGCTTAGTTTGCTGTTCACTAAAATTCCTAGGTCCTTTTCCATGTCAGAGTTATCCAGTGTTTTACCATTCAGTATGTACTGGTGACTTGCATTATTCCTTCCCATATGCATAACCTTACATTTGTCAGTGTTAAACCTCATCTGCCACTTCTCTGCCCAAGCCTCCAGTCTATCCAGATCCATCTGTAGCAGTGTACTGTCCTCTTCTTTGTTAATTACAGTTTCATCTGCAGTGTCATCTGCAAAAATTGATATTTTACTGTGCAAGCCTTCTACAAGATCATTAATACATATATTGAATATAATAGGGCCCAATACTGACCCCTGTGGTACCCCACTAGTGACAGTGACCCAATCTAAATATGTACCGTTAATAACCACCCTCTGTTTTCTATCACTGAGCCAGTTACTTACCCACATACAGACATTTTCTCCCAGTCCAAGCATTCTCATTTTATATACTAACTAGTGATGATCGAACACCCCGATGTTCGGGTGCTCGGGTGCTCTGGCCGAACAATAGGTGGTGCTTGAGTGCTCGGCCGTGCTCCCGAATTTAATGGAAGTCAATGGGAGAAGATCAGGCACCCCGTGCTCTGCAGAGGGGAGGGTGTCTGGTCCATAGGGAAACGTCAGAAATGGTGGAAACACCACAGAAATGGTTAGGGAACAGCATGGGGAGGATGTCTGGATGCATCTTGGACACCAAAGTTGCTGCTATTAAAGATGATGGCCGACTATTACGCCACTTTTACGGAATGATAAAAATACCCCCCAAAACTCAAGATAACATCGATTTTACAGGAAATATTGTTAGGAAACATAGATTTACTTGTACGTTAAGCGCAAGTGCTGCCAAAAATTACACGGATGAGGCACTCCCAAACAACAGGTATATCATATAAAGGAGGGTCTCATTCACATTGTGGTATAATTGTGGGACTCCGACACTCATAAAGTCTATGCACTAAGGGAAAGGGCTGCCAAAAATTACAAGGATCAGGAACTCCAATACACCCTTTATTACACATAAAGTAGGGCATCAGACACACCCGTGAAAAATTATCATTGATGGCCTGCTGCTGACACTCAAAAACAATAGGGTGACATGCTGCTGCTGCGCAGACCGTCCAAAACATTTAAGAGTGACACTCTGCTGCCGAGCTGACCGAAAAAAAAAAATTTAAGGGACAGATGCGGCTGCCACCACACCGCTAAGAGTCGCTGACGACTGTTTCTTTTTTCGCTATCCGCTGGGGTCCCCCCAGTGGCGTGTGCCGCATCGGCCGTTCCACTCTCGCTCTCTGCTCCGTCGCCAGGGGATCGCCTTCTTCAAGGGCCCCCGGAGAGGGAGCCAGAGATACGACTACCACATCCAATGAAGGCAGCAGGCGCTTAAATTACCCACTCCCGACTCGGGGAGGTAGTGATGAAAAATAACAGTACAGGACTCTTTCGAGGCCCTCTAATTGGAATGAGTACACAAAAAAATCCTTTAACAAGGATCTATTGGAGGGCAAGTCTGGTGCTAGCAGCCACGGGGTGTGGTCGTGTTGTTTGCAGCTCCTGAGAATCAGCCAAGACTTCCAGGGTTTTTCCATCTACCCAGCCCAGGACCTGCCTCTTCCCAGGAAGGTGCTATGAAGCAGTCCAGAACCCAGGATCCTGCTCCCCGGGGTAGGCCGGCGGGGGGGTAGGGGAGGTGAATTACCGGCCTCTGGACCATCTACCACCTCAGGAGTCAGAAGATCTAGCAGGGGTCATGCTGAGGTGGCCCCTTTGGCTCCTGGGACTGATGCCATGGCCATCGCCGGCAAGTCCCTGGGGGTGGACAGTAGCCCCCAGGGAGGAATGCGGAGTGCTCCTGGAGGTGGGTTGCGTCCGGTGGAGGCTGACTGGGGTAATATGAGGCCCCAGGAGCCTGTCACTGTATACGGCTCTCGTATTGCAGCCTACCTCCGGGAGTATGAGGAAGCTAAGAAAGACCTGAAATGACTCAGGAATGAGCTAAAGATGGAGAGGGCCAAGGCTGACCGAGCGTCAAAGAGCAGAAGGCCAGAGATCTCCAAAAGAATAAAAAAACTGAAGGTGATTATTCAGCAAAAGGAAAGAAGGAGAGCAGCCATTATAGAATATAGTGGGCCATTTAAGGAGAAGCTGAAAAATGAGGAGAGATTTACAAGCATGGCAGAAAGAAGGCAAGACAAAGAGTCCTCTGGAGAAGAGGATACGCCTGAGCCAGAGAAGGAATCAGAGTTGAAGCCAAGGATGGATCCGGGGGGACAGACTGTGGACTCAGGAATTTCAGCAAAGAGACAGTGAGGGCAGTGTTATTGGAGGACGTCTTATGCAACAGATACGTCACCTGGAATCCCCCTGGATCCACGAGGATGGGTTTCTCTTTGGCGATGAATTGCCTGATGATGGCGAACCTGTGGGCAAAAGAAAGAAAAAGAAAAACAGCAGCAGCGACACAGAGGGGAGATTTATTTATGTGTCTCATCAAACGTGCTCTGAGCTGGCTGAAAATTTGCCTCAGGGCACAAACCCCGCTATCCTCCCTAGCCCCGTTTCTGTGGTGGAACCTGGCTGCAGGAGCGGGGAGAGCACATGTGTGGAAAAAAAAGATGGCGCAAGATGCCGTCTATACTTGTGGTAGCAGGGATGGCAGGGAGGAAGGCTCGGCCAAAAAGCCGAACAAGGCTCCAATGGCAGGGGGTGTGTGTGTGGCTGCGGCATCTGTGTCCCCGCTCACCGCCGCGGCTCCGGTAGCACTGGACAAGTGCACTGTGGGTTTGCGGCAGTGTGATGGGGCCACTGCCTCCCCCGTGAAGGCTACAGGTAAAAACCTTATGGTCCCCGTTATCCCCGCTGCCCCCTCTTCTCTCGCGGTTTCCGATGTCCCCATGGCCCCATGAGACATGCCGCTTAGCTGAACGTCTGAAACATTAGAAGTGACATGTAGCAGTGCTGAGCGTGTAAAACATTATGGTTGAGTGCCTGGTGGTGAGCTGACAGGCCAAAAAATTCTGTTACAGGCCCAGCTGGTGAGCTGACAGGCTAAAAAATACGGGTGCAGGCCAAGCTGGTGGACTTCGAGGGCAGCCTAATAAGCTGTTTCATATGATGGAGAAGAGGAGGAAGAGGAAGGGGTACATGATAATACAGTGTATTCAATACACCCTAAAAGCCAGATTTAAGGTTCCTTCATGTTAAGCCGCTTTCCTCTGGTGGAGTAGAGAAGTCAGGGGCAATCCAGGCCTTGTTCATTTTGATAAGCGTCAACCTGTCAGCATTGTCATTGACAGACGG
>ONZH01024590.1:0-13070 GCA_900303285.1 Rhinella marina
CGTATGACTCTTTGATGACCTTTTCGAGAGGCGAGTGGACAAAAACCAGCATTTCTGTTCTCCAGATAGGTCATCACTATCAGGTCGGTGGAGGTCCGTCGTTGGAAAAGGCTGTGAGTGTTGTGTACTGTGACATCACATGGCCTAGTTATAGCTCATCCACAGTCAGGTCAATGGGGCTGAGCTGTGATACTAAGCATGGCTCTTCAGTGAGCACCACAAGCTCCTTTAAAACAGCTGATCTGGGGGACGGTGGTTGCTGCTGGGACCCGCCAATGTGATATTAATGACCTGAGGATAGATCATCAACATAATTTATCAGACAATCCCTTTAATGGAGCTCTGATCCTGACTTCTGACCTTTGCAGTATGAGCCCAGTTGTGTATTACAGCTCGCTCCCACTGCAGATGGTGCACTATTGTCCTACCACTTACCATGATGTACGTCATGAGGCGGAAAGGAGTTACGGTAAGTCCCTGCCTGGTCATTAAGGTGTTAAAACACTACTAGAAAAACAATAACTTATTTTCAATTTCTGTCCATATTTACTTAAAGATTTACAATGTAATATTTTACACAAAATACAATTTTGGGGAAAAAATTAAAAAACAAAAACACACAAATGGTATTAAAGGATTCTACAAGTGATGGCCTATCTTCAGAATATGCGCCGGTCCGACATTCACATCCTCACTAATCAGCTGTTCTGTAGTAGCTCTGCGCCAAAGTCTACGTCCGAACTACACATGGAGCTGGGTGCCTCAGTGCTGATCCCAGAAGTGAGAACTGCAGTTACCAGCTCCATCCACAACAGAATGGACGGAGCGGTGTAGTTCCAGCGCTGAAGGAACTTGTGGTGTCGGACCCCAATCAGATAGTGAGAGCAGATCCCAAGGATAGTCCATCACTTCTAAAATTACCCCTATAAGTAAGGCCCCATTCACACGACCGTATGTTCATTTCCATATCTTATCCGCATTTTTTTTCCATAGGAGAAAAAAAATGTGGAATGCACACCGTGTGCATTCCGCATCCGTATATTACGGAAGTTCTCCCACAAAAAAAAAATGAAACATGTCCTATATTTGGCCGCAAAATCACATCCGTAGCCCCATTAAAGTCAATGGGTCCGCAAAAATGCGGAACACTACGGAAGACTTTCCGTATGTCTTCCGTTCCGTTTTTATACGGATCACGGAATACATACGGTCGTGTGAATGGGGCCTAAGACTAAGGTATTAAGTCTATCGTCCTGCCGCAGAATAATCTTCTGGGATTGCTTTCTATCAGGTGTCGTCTGTGGTAAAACCTGTGTACAGGAACATGTACCTGCTGCTGAAGGAGGAGAAGTCATTCTACGTGTCCCTCAGTCAGAGAACTCATTAATCAACTGGGTTTTGTTACTAAGTGGAACTTTTGTTGGTATAACTGAGCCTGGAAAACCTATTAATGAAAAAGCTTTGAGGAATGAGTATAGAGGAAGAGTGAGCAGTGAAGATGATGGATCCTTACACATCAATAAGTTATCACTGAAAGACCAGGGGGTCTACAAAGCAGAAACAACAGATGACAAGATCTGTGTAGAGTTTAATCTCACGGTGTACGGTAGGTTGCTCTTTCTTCTTATCTGTCTTGTCTGTCTACTCCACCATGTATCAGATATAACACGTCTAAAGATCTTGCTCATTGAAGCTTGGAGCACATGATGATCAGTTGAAAGAAGTTGTCGCACTTGCTCTCTAGGTCAGAATAATAGGCAAACACAATATCACTGAACTAATCACACCTAAACAGTTGTCGTGTTTGTGTGTTTTATTGATTGCGCTGAACAGAGGAGTACATAGAGAAGTAAGGGCCCCTCAAACCAGCAAGGATCAGACCGGGCCCCCAAACAGGACAGAAGGGTTTCCACCTAGACCCTTTTCAATGACACTTGGGCCATTTTTCCACTGCCTCATTTGCTAAAAGTTGTTCCTTTAGAGGGTAGAGTCCTGACCATGTTTTCACCTCCAGTAGAAGAGGAGATGATCCCAACTAGGACTTGGCCCCCTCTTGCCCTGGGCCCCATAGCAGTCACATGGTCTGCCGCTATGGTAGTTACGCCCCTGACGCTGAACAAACATCAACATTGCAGGGAGAAAAAGTAAGTGAACCTACTGTATGTACAAATGACTTCTCCAAGAGTTCATTGGCTAAAGGTATTAAAGTTAGAGAGGTTTTCCAGGCTTTTAACCCCTTAAAGGGGTTCTCCGGGAATTAAGAAAATTAAAATACTCAAATATTACTTTATTATAAATATATTCCCAAATACCTTTCATTATTTATAATGGCTTGTTTTGTCCACAGAGCAATGATTAGGAGAAACAAAATGGCCGCCATCCTATTAGTTCACACAGAACCTGTCCTAATCACACAGAGGACAAGTTACTACACAACACTGAGGTAAAGAGCTGCCTCATCCTCCTCTCTGCTCTGCTTGTCAGGGATTATGATCCTGAATACAGATGACAAGATCTTCAGCTGCATCTCTGTAGTAATGAAGTTCATGAGGAGACATGAAGTACAGAGAGGACGGACAGGACAGGACAAGAGCTGCTGCTCATTATACAGATCTGCTCATAATCTCCATTCCTACAGAGATTCAGCTAAAGTTCTTATCATCTGTATTCAGGATCATAATCCCTGACAAGCAGAGCAGAGAGGAGGATGAGGCAGCTCTTTACCTCAGTGTTGTGAAGTAACTTGTCCTCCTGTGTGATTAGGACAGATTCTGTGTGCACTAATTGGACAGCGGCCATTTTATTTCTCCTAATGATTACTCCCCAGATAAAACGAGCCATTATAACTAATGAAAGGTATATGGGAATATATTTATAATGAAGTAATATTTAAGTATTTTCATTTTCTTAATTCCTGGAGAACCCCTTTAAGGTCGAGGCCTATTTTCATTTTTACATTTTGGATTTTTCCTCCTCACCTTCCAATAGCCATAACTTTTTTATTTTTCCGTTCACATAGCCATATGAGGGCTTATTTTTTTTCCTGAACAAGAAGCATTTTTTAAAACCACCATTTAATTTAGGAAAACAGGGGAAAATTCTTTGTGTGGCAAAATTGAAATAAAAAACAAAACAGAATGCCGCAAAGGTTTATGGGGTTTTGACATCACTGTGCGCTAAAAATGACCTGGTGTCCTTATTCTGCGGCTCAATATGAATCCAGCGATGCCAAACTTGTATAGTTTTGTTTGTTTGTTTGTTTTACTACTTTTAAACAATAAAAACCTTTTGAAAAAAATCAAAATTTTCTTCGCATTTCCATATACTGACAGTCAGAACCGTTTTATATTTCAGTCTACAAAGCTTATAAGGGCTTGTTTTTTGCGTAACGAACTGTATATTTTATTTGGTACCATTTTTGTTCTATGTAGTTCTTTTTGTTCACTGTTATGACAAGATGACAAAAAATGGTGCGTGTTTTTCATTTTTTTTACATTACGACAGTAACTGTACAGGATTTTAAAAAAATATTTTAATAGTACATTTTTGGACGCGGCAATACCTAATATTTTTGTTTAAATTGTGTTATATTTTTTATATGTAAAATTGGGAAAGGTGGGTGATTTAAACTTTTAAAATATTATTGTTTTTATACTATTTTTTTTACATTTTTTTCACTTTTTTTACTATTAGCCCCCTTAGGGAGCTAGTACATGGGATCTTTTGATCCTCTCTCCTATAGATGCCTTATCCTGTCTCTCTTCCTTCTCGCTGTAGACATAGCAGCAGTGACAAGGAAGAGAGACAGGAGAGACGCGCCTTCTCTTCATAAAGCTGATCGGGCCTCTCCAGCTCCTTACATGGCGGGTACCAGCTGTATCATCTCTCTGATCGGAAGGCAGATGGAGCCGTATCCCTCTGCCTTCACTCACAGGTGCTGCAATCAGCGCTGAGGGGTTAAATTATGGGGACAGCGCGATTACCGCTTCCTGTCTGTGCGGGCGGGTGCTGGTTGTATGCTACAGCCAGCACCCACACTGTATGGAGCTGGCCAGCTGCAGAGGCCCGCTTCATACATCCTCTCACACATTGTGATGTACATGTACATCATAATGCGTGAAGGGGTTAATACTGATGACCTATCCTCAGGATAGGTCATCAATATTGGATCAGTGGGGATCCCACACACACGCCTTCCCTGACTATCAGCTATGAAGAGAAGGCACATGCCTTCTCCTGTCTCTCTTCCTTGTCACTGCTTCTATGTCTACACCAAGCCAGAAGAGAGACCGGTTACAGCATCAATAGAAAAAGCCCAGAAAATCTCTTTAAGGAGATGGGTCTGTGGGTTTCACAGCTGCTTTTCCTATTAAATAAAGGCACACAAGACCCAGTTACTGACAAATCTGTTCATCTAAGAAAAGATTGCTTAGTGTGAATCACACCTCGATGCAAACAACTTTCAGAAGATGAAGGGCACTAACATTTCCAGTAAATGTAAAAGTATCTTCAGACTGGAATCTTTGTGTTATTAGTTGAAGATAGTGGTAATGTTAGGGCTGCTACAAATATTGTATACCAAACAGTGGTACGGTAAGGCAGTATTTTTTAGGTATAGTATATAGCAGCACTACTTATGTGTATGATACATTGGTAGTATTTATGTGTACAATAGGATAGAACTACTATCACTATTAATAGTAATATGTATGTTTAGTATGGCAGTACTAAATGTCTATGGTATAATTGTACTATTTATGTGTACAGAGTGGGGGAACTACTGATGTGTATGATAAGGTGGTACTACTTACTGTATCTATGTGGTATGGCAGTTCTACTTAGGTATGTCATATAATGGTACTATTTATGTGTACAGTTTTGCAGTACTACTTATTTGTACTGTATGATACAATGGTACTATTTATTTGTTCAGTATGTAAGTACTACTTATTGTGGCACAGTATAGGTGATACTTTTTATGCATATGGTATAGCAACCACGTTTACACTGTAGAAGTACTGTTATGTGTGTTTAATATGTCTTTTACACAGAAAGATTATCATCTGGGAGACATCAAGATCACCACAAACCTCACCAGTAATGACAATTGCTCACTGCTGTGCACAGTGGACAAACGAGAATGTGACTATAACATGGAGTACTGTACAGAGCGGTCACAATCAATGTGACCCGAGGTGTCCTGTTAATGTACCTCCCAGTGATGTGATCTTCACCTATACCTGCACCGCACGTAACCCTGTCAGTAATGTCTCCAAAGACTGTGATCCCGGGGAATACTGCAGGAAAGGTAAATCTGGTGTCATTCATTGTAAAGGTGTAACACCACTGATGGTTCCATAGGGATAAGTCCAGATTAAATATGGGGCGGTGCCAGCAGTGTCAGGATCTAGCCCCTGAGCCCCAAAGCAAATGTGAAGAAAATGAAAGATAACTGCAGCACTCACTTGTCTTCTTTGCAAAAGATGAGAAGGGTTTATCCACCAAGAAGAATGAAGTGAGACGTGAGCGCCTCAGTATCCATCACTTTCTTTCATCATCCATTGGGGGGGTGATAGTAATAGAAAACATCTGCCCACTCAGCTTTGTTTACACATAGGAATCGGCCTTCATACCCCAGTGACGTACTAAGTATAAAGGCTTCTTTGCTCTGAGGCCCATGATGCTGACGACAACAAACCTAAACTATTCTGATCATCTCTTATAATTGTCAATGAATACCAACCTGAAGGGGTTGCCGTCATCTTCCAGTGGATGAGAGCTACAGAAACCGTGTAGCACAGCAAGCTTATGCTGCTTAACTAACTCAGAAACGGCATAGCTTGCTTCTCTGTTTCTGTAGATCTCATCCACCGCAATGGGAGCTACTGAAACAGAAAGGGCTGGAGCACTCTGCTGTTTCCGGGCCAGATGGTGGTCAGGACTGTGTCTCATCTGACCTTAGTAACAGCGAGATGAGAAAACTTCTTCACTCATTTCATCTTTTTCAGATTCTTCCTTGACAACACAAAACCAAAAGGATCTCGGTACATTATACATGATACGTTGGGTGTTATCCGGCGTTGTGTTACTCATCACCTGCTGTGTCTTCATTCATCACGTAAAGAGTGAAGTCATAAAACCCTCCGGTAGATGCTGAAGACGCCTCTTCAACTATGAGAGGAAAGCCACCTTCTCACTTCTCAAAGTTATTTTCTTTACTATAAACCAAAAAGAAGACATTTTGCTTTTTCTTCCACTATCTTTAAAAGTTGGAGTTTAAATAGGGGAAGAGTTGCTTCTCAGGTCCTTAGTCCTTCCTCAAGCTGGAGATGATGGTCATAGTGAGTGTAAAAAAAGAATAAGTTGGTAGACTTCACTGTAGCCAGTGGACACAACCCAACCATGAAGAGAGAAGGTCATACACTAGCCCATTGGCGCATAGTTACACATTATGGATGCCTGCTCAGCAAACAGCTAGTTTTTCATCACAATCACCGAATGTGTGCTGCCCATTCCGTGCTTTTGTGCATTGAATCAGCGTCGCACTTTTCTGGCCAGCTGCTCCATCCATTTAAGGGCGGCAGTTCTTACAGGGTACAGGGCCACTATTCTGTGATGGAAGGGGGTTACAGCGGTTAAGACCCCCACTGATCTGAAAATCATCCCTTATCCTGTGGATAGATGGTAACAAGTTTATAACTAGAATACACGCTTTAAGAAAGATGGAATATTATGATATTAACCTGCGTCCTTTTTATAGAGCAAAATAATGATTTCATGAATGGTCAAGCCTTATCTGACTTTTTATGTGATTTTTTTTATTATTATTATTAAATAATTGGTTTGTGTCGATCTTCAACCGCCCTAAGGACCAGGACAATTTTTGTTTTAGGTTTTTACTTTCTACCTTTCAAAAGCCGCACAACTGTTATTTTCCAGTATGGCGTTCGTGTTATGGCAGGAAATATTTTTGGTATTTAAATAGTTTGGACATGGTAATTTTTTTTTTATTGTTTTATTTTTATATATAACATTGGAAAAGAAGGCAATTTGTTATTTTAATATTATTTTGTATTTTTTTTACAAACATTTTTTCTGTAAATTTTTTTTTGTCCCCTTGGGGGACTTGAACATGCAATATTTTGATCTGTTGTTCCATAGACTACAACAGAATACTATTGCAGTCTATGGGATTTTCACAGGCTGCCTGTCAAGCTTTGGCTTGGCTTTTCAGGCGGGTTGCTATGACAGCACTAGGAGCCTGCACAAAGACCCAGGCTGTCATGGCAACTGATGGGAGTCTCCTAATGTAGCGTCGGTGACTCCAGTTGAAGAACAGAGTCAGCCCAATCCCCTGTCTGGCCCCACAGATTGCGCAGTCAATATAGACAGCGGCATCTGAGGGGTCAATGACCAGGATCAGCATCATCTCTGACCCTCTGGCATTACTACTGCAAAGGGGGCACAGAATGCATTATTACTACAAAGGGGCCACAGAGGGCTTTACTACTACAAAGGGGGCACAGAGGGCAACACAACTACAAAGGAGCCACAGAGGATATTGCTACTATTACGGGGGCACAATGGGCATTGGGTCTCAGCAAATGTAATTTACCAGAAAGAGTCCAGGACTCGTGTTCAGCAGCATCAAGCGTACTGCACCTATGCAGTTGGGGACACTACCCTTCTCTTTCACTGCTTATATGGCTCACATGCAGGTCATGTCCAGTGTAGCTGGTTTACTGTCCTTGGCTTCATCTGCTTCATGCATCTGATGCCACTGCAGAAGAGTCCTGGACTCTTCTCCCGGATTTTCATATACTATTATTTACAGGAACTGACATGTTTGTTGTGGGCAGGTTTGGGACCCTAATTTCCATCTGCATTGCAAGTATGCTAGTGGTTTAGTCACCCCCAAGCCAAATGAGACGGTTCCCTTTAGTGCAGTTACCCCCATTTTGTCTTGTGTGCAGAAACACTGGAAATTCTTCAAGTGTTCATCCTCTCAGTGTGCTATTAAAAAGAAAAAATAGGAAGTTAGCAAAACATGGTGTGTGCCAAATGTACACATTTCATACACTTTTTTGCACCTTCCTCAACAGTTTTGAAAAGCGAATGAAAAAGGCACATGACTAAGAGAAGTCATCAAGTGTAGCAGCTTTATAAATGGTGTGCACAAAATAAAACACTTCTGTGGGTGGGGTCATTGGTTTGAATACGACCAAGGTAAGATCGTATATAGTTTTTTATGTGTTTGTAAGGGGGTACTCCAGTTTGTTCCCTCAATGAGCAAAAGAGACTAAGGCCTTCATGTGTCATCACTTCCATGTGTTTTGCTTGAACTGTATGTCATTTTATGTTTCTCTTTTTAAAAATGTAAGCTTGACACCTTTTCTATTAAAGCATAAAACTTGGTTCTTGTATGCTTTAAGAATCCATAGCCTTTCATAGAGCATTTAAATCCTTGGGTGATGCAGATCAGTGTGCGTTGCAGACTTATCACCCATATTCGATAAGTGGTGGCAGCAAGTTGTGTAGTTGGGGTATGTGGACTGAGATGGATGTGATTTCTGCTCAGTTTGCAACCTGAATGAAAGAAGAGTAAGACTGAATAAGTGAAAATAGATGAAGCCCTTGCAGTTGACTCCATGTCGTGTGCAGGGAAGTGTGTATGTGACAGTGTTATCTTGATGGATTAATGCTTTAAATTAACGGGATCTCTATAAAGACCTTGCAATCTCATACATGTATATGCTTGGCTTGGTCGATTCATGCATGTATTCTCAATCGGGAGAGGGTATAAGCTGTTGGACATGTTAAAATTCAGCCAGGGGCGTCGAGGTTAAGACTTGAGGTTGAGGCCTGCCAAACCATGGAAACACATTTGAAAAGTGGTCTCTGACTGCAAATGGCCTTTTGGTGCTAGTGGTCCTCCACTGCAGCCATGGCCAATACCTAATAATTAATGTGGGGAAAGGAGAGGTTGGAACTGCAAATGGGGGGCCTCATCATGTTGTCTTCAGGGTAACATGACCCCTACGTTGGTATAATAACCCTAGCATAACAATAACATTGAGATATTTACTAGGACTGAAAAAGCAAGAAAGAGGCTTAGGTTCTCCATGCAATACAAAAAGAACCAGACAGGCTAAAGCAGAGATGCATTCAAAGTGGACATCTCAATTAAGTATTGTGAGCACATCTGGCGTCAGAACTTCTCTCTTCTTGGATGTGTTGTTTACTATGATGTTTTTTCTTCAGTCTTATAAATCTTCCACTTTTATTGCTATGAATATACTTGCAGAAGATTTAGATTAGAAATGAGCAAATTGATTGGTTAGATTTGAAATTGGACTGGAATTCTGAAAAAATTTGGATTTGGATAGCTACAGAAGCTATGCAGGCCGTGAACAAGGTCTGGGATATGACCGAAACGTTGGCCATTGTCTAATTTTTCTGGATGGATGGAATAAATCACTAAATATCAATATAATAATCCGTTTGAGTGCCGTGGTTTTTGCTCTATTCTATAAATGGGTTTGTCACATCTTGACCAGTTGTTCTTACACTTGAACACCTTTCACCCCTAATGATAAGAGCCAGGAGCCAATAGTTATGAAAAATCTTGCCAAATGAAATGCGCTAAGAGACCTTAGTCAAGAAAGTGCTAGAAGATGTGGTCAAGCTGGTTCTAGTCTTCACATCCTGTCTCAGAACATCTCATTTCATTAAAAAGCTATGAAGATGCTGCTGTGTTTGCTGCTCTTCATGATGTTTATTCCATCAGCCATATAAGTGTTCTTCGTAGATTGCTGTGAATATTTAAAAATATTTAAATATCTTTTAGATCTGCTTCGGGAATTTTGGATGACGACTAGTGTTGAGCGAGCATATTCGGTCCGAACATGGCGGTGTTCGAGATCCATGCTCAAGTCCTTTCCCCGCACGTTTCTTGGCTGCTACGCAGCCAATCAGCGTGCGGCGAGGTACTGGCATTCACTGTAATGCCGTAGCCATGTTGGAGAGGGAGGGACAGATAGTGTAGGGATAGAAAATCACTAGGCAGGGCTAGTTTTTCTGTTGAAAAACCCAAAAGCCCTTTTAAGGGCTATTATATCTGGCTTCAATAGATTTTTTTGTGGGGGGGTTAAAATTGCGCAAAGGTGGCCTGACCTTAATACCACCTGCGCAGCTTGAGCATTTAACCTTTCTGTATCCCATATACCTGACATCTGTTGTAATTTTTTACGGCCATTAAATCAAGACAACATTACCTGTGTTGCGTGTGCATTATACATTACTGTACCTACATACTGACATCGTTGCTATTTTCTGCGTTAATCAAGCGACATTACCTGCGTGGCTGTGCATTATACATTACTGTATCACATACGACATCCGTTGCTATTTTTACTGCCATTAATCAAGCGACATTACCGTGTTGCATGTGCATTATAGTTACTGTATCCTTATACCTTCATTCGTTGCTATTTTTCTGCTTAATCAGGCGACATTTATGTGCGTGTGCATTATAACATTACTGTATCCTACATACCTGACATCCATTGCTATTTTTTTCTGCGTTAATCAAGGCGACATTACCGTGTTGCGTGTGCATTATAACGTTTTTGTTTCCTGTATACCTGACATCCGGTATCATTTTTATTGCCGCTGTTGTGTCTTCTGTTTAAGTTTGTGTATCCTAAATATGTCTGACATTTGGTGTAATTTTTCTGCTCATACACTTAAAAAAAATCTGCGCTGCTCTACTTGTGACAAACTTGTATATATACCATTTAATATGCACAAGGCGAGCAGTAAGGGACAGGCCAGTGGATGTGCTGCTGATGGTGCACGCAGAGGCCATGGCTCCTAGCTTAATGTCCCAGTTTGCAGGGCGGCGCAAGACACCACTCTTGACGCCAGACCAGTGCGACCAGGTAGTCGGTTGGAATGCAGCAGATAATGCTTCCAGATGGTTGAGCACTACCTCTCTTCACAAAGCCCAGTCTCAGTAGCCAAGAGTCTGGTCAACCAAATCCTCCCCCTGATTCGCCTTCCTCCCACCATGCAGAGTCTGGCAAATAAGTGATCCCACACTCGATATTCTGAGGAGCTATTTTTTTTTAATTGCCATTCCTTGATTTGGGCCTCTCGCCAGCCCGCTTGAAGAGGGACAGGGACAAACTCATGACCATCCACAGTCTAAAGAAGATGACGGTGGGGAACGGCAATTAGTGTCTGGCAAGGTGCATGATGATATGATGATGAGACACAGTTGCCAATCAGTCAAGGGCAATTAGTGCTTCAAGAGGTTGATGATTAGGATGAGACGCAATTAAGTCAGGTTCTTGTTTAGATCATCATGTCAGAAAGAGGACCAGATTGAGGAAGTGGAAGAGGAGGTGGTGGACGATGAAATGGTTGACCCACTCGGGGTGGCAAGCCGAGCGAGGACAGCAGTACAAAGGAGGAGGGATCCGTAGCACCACAACAGGCTGGAACAGGCAGTGGTGTGGCAAAAGGGAGAAGGCAGACCACGGCAACCAGGCCCGCAACTGTTCCACGGAAGGCCCCTTGTGGCAATCTCCCTTGCCAAGGGGTAGGTGTTCCGCAGTCTGGCGCTTTTTTGAGGAAAGTGCTGAAATAACGAATTGTAATTTTCAACTCGTACCAAAATGAGCAGGGTCGTGAAACCCAGCAACCTGACCACCACCAGCATGATCCGCCACATAGCAGCAAAGCACCCTATAGGTGGCCGAACGCCTGGGTCCAACGATCGGTGTCTGCGGGTCACACCACTGCTCCTCTTCCCTCTGTTATGTGCTGTCCAAGACGCAGGCCCAGATGCCTCCCGCCCTGCACCTGACCTTCGCAAGCACCATCAGCAAGCACGTCCATTTCAGTGTCTAACGCAGCGTTCAAATGTCCTTACCCCAGTCATTTGAATGCAGACGCAAATACCCTGCCACCCACCCAAAGGCCATAGCTCTAAACTCACAACTTTCAAAATTGGTGGCCCTGGAAATGTTGCCGTTTAGGCTGGTGGACACCGCCACTATTTTTCCCGGAGTGCCGTCACCACCTTACATCGGCATGTTGTCCCAAAACATAACCCGTGCCCTGACCAACGTAGTACGGGGAAGGTCCACTTAACAACTGACACATGGACAAGTGATTCTGGCCAGGAACGCTAGATTTCCCTGACGGCACACTGGGTAAATGTTGTGTAGGCTGGGATGGCACAGATGCTTACCGACGCCAAGGATTGCGGGCCCTACTTTCATCCGGATTTCCTCCACCACCTACAGTACCGGCTGCATCCCCTCCTTCTCTTCCTCCACCTCCTCCTCCACTTCCACTGCAAAATTCGCATCTTGCAGCACAGTCAGACTTCAGTCAGTAGCTGGAAGCAGTGTAGCACAGCAGTCGGGAAGCGGCAACAGGCCGTGCTGAAACTTATTTGCTTAGGTGACAACAGCACACCGCCGCAGAGCTGTGGCAGGGCATAAGGGACCAGGCTAAGTTGTGCCTCTCGCCAGTCAACCTCCAGCCAGGCATCGTTGTGTCTGATAGCGGCCGCAACTTGGTGGCGCTTTGGAGCTGGGCAACCTCACACACATACCATGCTGGCCCATGTCCTCACTTAGTGGTTCAGCGGTTTTGAAAACCTACCCTAATTTGCCTGAGCTCTGGTGAAGGTGCGTCGCCTGTGTGCCCATTTCCGAAAGTCACCTACAGCTTCAGCCGGTCTGGCAACGCTGCAGCAGCGCTTGCGCTTGTCAGCTCACCACTGCTATGCGACCAGCACGCGGTGGACTCCACTTTCCAGGGGCAGGCTGAGCAGCAGAGGGCATTAGTGGAATACCAGCTACTTCGGCTCCTTTCCAGTCAGCACAAGCAACGAGTGGCATTGATGTCTGACCTCTGTGAGGTTTTACGCAACTTGATAAACCGACAGATGTGAGTGGCGATAATACAATTATCAGCGTAACCATCCCACTCTGTGTCTACTAAAACTCACTGCTCACAATAAAGGCGGACGCTCTGCATGTGGAAAAGGTGAAAAA
>ONZH01024591.1:0-39012 GCA_900303285.1 Rhinella marina
TTCCATATGCTTTCTCATGGATGTTTTCCCAAGATTATCACCCCTACCACGACTGACCCTCTCATTGCACAGCAGGCACAAAGCGATGTGCTTATCTGTCCCCAGGCGGAAGAACTGCCAGACGACAGAGGACCGTGGTTTGCTGACAGCCACGGGGGGTCTTGCTGGCTGTTGACTGCCACTGCTGCCTGAGGGTGCCCTCTCAGGACCAAGGCTTTGAGGTAATGATCTCTGCCTGGTAGCTTGTCTTCTACCCCTCCCTCTTGTGCCTCAGTTCCTTGCAACAGTGGGATGTTGCTGCGTCGGTGGCACCTCTATTTCCTCCCCTGATGATGCTGAGGATAATGCTACTTGAGGGTGCCACGTCCGATCAGCGACATCATCATCAAAGTCAGCACCACTGCTACTTTCCTCCGGTGGCTGGGACAGGATATGAGGTGTGGCACTGGATGCCCCTCCCTGGCTCTGTTGACTGCTTACAGCCAACACCTCCTCTGGAGTCTCAGTACGTTCCACCCGCTGACTTTGGTGGACTTCCTCCTCCTCTTCCTCATCACTAAAAAGTGGTAGAGACTCCAAGGGTAGATCAAGGTTTGCCAAAGAGTTCCCTGGCAGAAGGTGCCCCAAAGGTGAGTGGCATTCTAATAACATGGGACGGGGCAGAGGACTCTCGCTGACCGTCCCATGTAAGGGTGGTGTCGGATGATCCAGCCGATGGCTTGACTCCTCGTTTGGGAGCTTTGGGCGGTGGAACTGGAGGATTGGGTAAGCCAATCTAGAACCGCTGGCTGTGTGGTTCTTACATGACCAATGGGCGTCAGGGGTAGCTGCACCCTGCTGCCACGCCTGTTACCCCGGCTGCCACCGGGCCTGGTGCTGCCACTTCTCCTACCCTCACCGCCTGCTGTTGCACTCCTTGCCTGGGAAGTGCTGGAACTAGGACGCTTGGACATATTTATTTGGGTGGGGGAAAATGAAATGAGAATAAAAAAAAAGGCTTCTATAGGTTACTTCACCTTAGAGAGCTTTACACCTGTATTTGTGATAAGTGAGTTATTGGGCGGAAGGCACAAAAAGTTTAAAATGAGTGATGCTTTGTGGGTTGATGACACCCAGCAAAACAGAAATGGACAGGTTTTGTGGGGGCGCTGACTTAGCGTCACACTCTATGGAGGGCTTGAACAAGTTTTGCTGCTATAGGTTACTTCACCTATAACAGCTTATAAGAAAGAAACTTTTTTAATTTACATTTTTGAAATATTTTTGTATTTTTTTTTTAACTTTTTTAAACTTTATTTTTTTTTAACCTTTTTTTTAACCTTTTTTTATAACTTTTTTAAACTTTTTTTTTTTAAACTTTTTTTTTAACTTTTTTTTGTTGTGGCTAAACGGGTTGATGGCACCCAGCAGAGCAGCAACGTGTAGCGTGTACTCTCGGTCACGGGACAGGAGCTGGTTCAATGCTACCTGTCCTGACTCTTTTCCCACTTTTCTCTCCCTATTTCTTTTTTTTATCTCCCTATCTCTCCCTAGATCTCACTATTTTTTATTTAGATGCCTATCTCTCCCTATCTCTACCTATCTCTTGATTTCTCAGCCTCTTTCCCTATCTATCACCTTATCTTCTATATCTAGCTTTCCCTATATCTTGCTATTTGGTTCTTTCTCTTCCTCTCTCCTGCTTCTCTCACTAACCCTTTCTATTCCTTCTCTATCTCTCCCTGTATCTATCTAGTTGTTTGGCTATCTATCTATCTCTTTTCCCTCTCTATCTAATATGGAGCTCCTCTCCCTGTGAAGTCTGGCGACGCACTGACGAGCTGTTGGCACGCTCAGGCACTTCAGGGGCTGTGGGGTGACGTCACACATCTTGATTTTTCACAGAAAACCAGGATACAAGGGATTATAGGAGTAATAATCCCTTGTATCCTGGTCTATTCTGTGAAAAAAGTACAGTTTTGCGTCGCCGTTGTTATTTTAACCAGATTCGTTACGAACTTTCTCAAAGTTCGGTTCTATGACGAACCGAACTTTTGGCAAAGTTCGTAACGAATCTGGTTCGTTGCGGTTCGGTTCGCTCATCCCTAGTTTATACCCATATAACTTTTCTGTCTTTAAGTAATATGTGTCACTATATGTTATTATGTATTTTTGTTATATTTAAGGATTTAGATATAAGGTCTGAGAAGTAAGAGGATAAGCTAGGAGGGGAAGAGTGTAAGTCAATAAAGAGAAATATGTGGAGGGTGAGAAGGTAGTGAATTGAAGAGGTTAAGGAGGAGAAGGAATAGGGGAATGAGAGGATATAGAGGTAGTGAAGGCAGAGAATAACAGCAGAGGATTTGAGGGTTGAGGATGAGAGATTGTTATGTATAGGCTGTTAGGATCAGGAAGTCTGAGGATGAAAGAGGTGGAAATGAAGGATGAGAGGAGGACAGTACTTACTGTTAAGTAGCTTTTGTTACTCATTGAGGGACATGTATCAAGAAAGAGGGAGATTGTGATCCCTCTGTATAGAGCTCTAGTTAGACCACATCTGGAATACTGTGTTCAATTCTGGAGACTAAACTCAATAAACTCCCAAAACAGTGAAACCTGGGAAGTTAAATATATATATACAATGAGTATCAACTCATAATCATTTCCCTTTTAAAGGTGTCACTGTGTATGTGATATAAAATGTAACTTTTATTCGTTATTTAATAAAAAAGGAGAATTTAACTCCCTATTATTCACATCAACACAAAAAGAAAAACCGATTAAAATTATCAGCTTATCGGCAGGTGAAAAATCTCCAATTTTAGAGGGTGGCAGTATCAGAAATAGCAATTCGGTTATGAGTCATACATCAGGTATACTCCCTGAGTTAGTTTGATAATGCAAGGTTGTTAGTGTGGAGGTTACTCTACATCTATCCTTTGCTTATAAGGCCTGATTGTGCGATAACTAATTAGTTGAGATAGGAGCTACAGTCCTTGAGATTGGTGGCCAACGGTTACCCTCTCTTGTTAAAATTTACACACCATTCACACTTGGTCAAGCATATCAACTAACCCTATGCAGGCCTTAGGGTGGCTGCATTGCATCTAATCTGCATATCCAGGCATACCACACATTCACACCAAGAACGTTTTGCTATTACTGAAACACTAGTTCCTATTGTATAAGTACGGAGGCCCTGTCAAAGCTGGCTAAAATCAAAGTAGCACTCTGCCCCTCCCGACATGTTTCGCCGACTTGCGGCTTTGTCAAGGGAAGTAGGGGTATAGGCGTGCTGCTGCATCAATTTCCTCCTTAAGTCAACCTGTTAGTCCCACCCCCATTGAAAGACCTCCAATCTCAGTACCTCTGCTCACCAAAGCAACGCCCCCTATACTCACCTGTAACCTCTCCTGTTCAATGTACCTTCACGTATCCTCCCTCGCGTAATCTCGCGATACACGCGATTTCGGGAGTCTTGTCTGCGTGATCTCGCAAGACAAGCTCTATCGGAGGTGTCAGGGGCGGTATCCCGCACCACCCACCTCCGAATGGTATGAATGTTAAGGGCGGAATATGCAAATACAGGGGGCGAGACATATGTTCATCGCACTAGCCACCTCTGAATGATAGGAGGGTTAAGGGCGAAATATGTAAATGCAGGGGGCGAGACCTCTCGCTATCCGACTCATAAGTATCGGTAGAGTTGGAGGCAATCATATCTGATGTTATATAAACATTGACATATGTTCATCTTTTCTACTTATTGATGTACCCGAAGTTTTATTATGGATAAATAACAGGATTAAATATACCCTGCAACATGATATCTAGGTTGTCTACTTACCTATATTCTTTTAGGATAGGGTTATCTTTACTAATATAACACATATCATAAGATATGAATTCCATTCAAGAGGAGGGACTGTAATTAGGGGGACAATATACAGTTTTACCAATCTACAATTATATATTCGTGGTGACTTCTTACAGGAGTATCATGTGTTGATGATGCTTTTAATTTATAATATTAAATGAAGGCTGTATAGGAGAAACCCTCATTTAACCCATTTGGGTTGAGGGACTTTAACCTATATATCCATCTTGCTTCTTCACGCAATAGTAGGCGGTCTAAATTTCCACTTCTTGAGCCTAAATCTATCCGTGATAAGCCCCAGAATCTCAGGACTTCAATATTCCCATTATGTACATAGGTGATGTGTCTAAATAAGGACGTATCCTTCTTTGTATTGATAGCGCTAATGTGGCCAGATATGCGTCTTCTCAGCTCCTGAGTAGTTTTCCCTACGTATAGTTTGGGACAGGAGCATGATGCAATGTACACTATCCCCGTACTACGACAATTAAAGAAATCTCGGATTTCGTATTCTCTTTTGTCTATGGGATTTGTAAATCTTTTATTCTAGGGAGGAATTTACAAAAACTGCAATGACCACATGGGAATGAGCCCAAAATCCTCGGCTGTATTCTCATGGTCTCATTACCTCTTTTTGATAGGTAGCTATGGACTAATTCATCTCGCAAATTTCTCCCTCTCCTATACGTGATACTTGGTGATGTAGTTATTACGGATCTGAGGTCAGGGTCACTATTCAGAACCTTCCAGTACTTAC
Organism: Rhinella marina; assembly: GCA_900303285.1. Taxonomy (NCBI): domain Eukaryota; kingdom Metazoa; phylum Chordata; class Amphibia; order Anura; family Bufonidae; genus Rhinella; species Rhinella marina. Next base: position 4,614 of record ONZH01024591.1, read on the forward strand.
TCAAGATAGTTTTAATTTTATGGTGACAGTTATCAAACGTTCCAATGCACCTAATTGTTTTTGCTTTTGTATTTGTGCAGGCCTCTTTTTCATTTTTTAGTAATTTTTCACGTGTCTGCAGCTTTGCTCTATTGTAAGCCCTCTTCAAGGGTCTGGATGGATATCCCCTGGCTTTAAAACGTTTGAACAAATCTCCTGCCTCATTCTCAAATTCTTGTTCCGTACTACAATTTCTACGAGCCCGTAGGTACTGCCCAATTGGTATTCCATTTTTGAGGGGAACTGGATGCCAACTTGTCCAATATAGAAAACTATTTGTGGACGTCGGTTTGCGAAATATTTTTGTTTCCAAACCTCCACTTTGATTTTTCCGTATATGGAGGTCCAAGAAGGAAATTTCCTCCTGATGGATCTCAAAAGTAAAATGCATACCTATTTTATTTTTATTAAGTTGACTCACAAATTTCTGAAATTCCTCCCTATTACCTTCCCAAAACAATAAGACGTCATCAATAAAGCGACCCCAGAATGTAATGTATTGTGTATATTGTGCCATAGATTCTGTGAACACTATATTGTCTTCCCACCACCCAAGAAAAAGATTAGCAAAAGTCGGTGCACATGGTGTCCCCATCGCGGTTCCAGTGGCCTGATTATAATACGTGTCCATCCATATAAAATAATTATGGGTGAGTACGAATTGCAAAAGACTCAAAATAAATTTGTTATGTTTTTCAAAAATAATACTCTTGGTGTCCAAAAATTGTTTAACTGCTGCAATGCCCAAACTATGGTCAATATTACTGTAGAGAGCCTCTACATCAAGGCTTGCTAGAAACGTAGTCTCTGTTAGTGTGATGTTATTAATTCTTGACAGGGCATCTGTAGTGTCTTTTATATAAGAGGGTAATGACGTGACAAATGGTCTTAATATTGAGTCTATATATTGACTGGCTGGTTGGGTTAAGGAGTCATTCCCTGACACTATTGGACGTCCTGGTATTGGTATCTTATTTTTATGGACCTTTGGTAGGGCATAAAACGTAGCAGTGGTTGGACTTTTATTATATAGGAATTGAAATTCTTCCTTGGAGATTAAATTTTGTTCTTTCGCCTCCTTTAAGATCGTGTATAGTTCTTTGAGATATTTTTCAGTTGGATTTTCAGAAAGTACCATATAGGTCTTTTTGTCGGACAATAACCTCCTAACCATGTCCTCATAATCACTACGGTCCTGTATTACAATATTTCCCCCTTTATCACTCGGTTTTATAATGATATCCTCATTTTTCTTTAATATATCCAATGCTAAGAGCTCATCTGGGGATAAATTTTCAGGTATATGTTCTTTAGGGGTATATATCTTATCGATTTCTTGTGTGACTAGTTCTACAAACGTCTCTATATTTTTGTACTGAGAAAAGGCTGGAGTCCATTTGGATCTAGGTTTGTAGTCCGTTAGAGGCGGTTCAATATCTGAAATACTCCCTTCATTTTCTTGAACTAAAGTCTCCAATGTCTTTAAAGTCAATTCCTCTTTCTGTATTAATTTATTGATATCTTTGTCCATATTCAAATGTTGTTTGTGAAGTGCCAATTTACGTGCAAATAGATTTATATCCTTTACCCAAGTGAATTTATCAAAACGTGGAACTGGTGTAAATGTGAGGCCCTTTTTTAATAATTGTATCTGCACATCTGTCAAGATGATGCTGGAGAGGTTGATCACTTGTGTACACTCCTGATTTATATCTGGGATTACTTTATTCCGACCTAGCGGGTTTAGAATAGTAACTTCAGGGATCTTATTCTCCTTTTCAAATTGTGTTATTTTTATTTCGGGTTGTATCCCCATCGTTCCCTGTCTCTTAGCTGTACATTGCTCTGCCCTAAAAAAAGGGGGGCCACAGGAATTGAGGGATTCACCAAAGTCCCTGCCTGAGTCATAATTGTATTTTGTTTTGGGATCGCCCCTTGCTGTATCTGTGAGGCACAATTCACCGGGGCAACGGTTGAATCCATTGTCTGTGTTTGTGTACCTCCAGGTACTAAATTCTGGGAATTGGGGGCTTCTCTTATGCCTGTTTGAATCGTGTTCATGAGATAATTTGGTATCTGAGGACCAAAGAATGATACATTGGAAAGTGAGGAGGTACCATGTGAACCAGTCACTCCTACTTGCTTTTGGGATGTACATGATGTTATGCTGGTCACTCTTTTAGTATTTCGGTTCCTATTGTACCTCACTTTTCTCTTAGTTCCTGTATTTTTATTTTTATTATAACTACCTACACTGGTAGTCTCGTTACCAGAAGTTTCGGACTCTGAGAAATCAGTGTATCTGTTAGATCTATACTGATTATTTTGGCCCCTTTTCCACGTATACACTCTATTTGTTTCGAAATCCTGCTTATCACGGAGATATTTTCTGTGCTTTCTTTCTTTTATCTCACCAATCAGAGTGTCCAGGTTCTTTTTCAATTTTTGTTCTAAACCACTAAACTCAGGTTGTTGACTAAATGTCAGTATCTCCTTTACCTCCCTTTCTAGTTTTTCTGATGTAGTTTTAAAGTACTTTTTTTCATACTCGACCATATATCTCATAAGGTTGAGAGAATTCTCAGTCAGAGTATCATCCCAGCCTTTTATGAAGTCAGAGTCTTCAGTATGCCAATTGGGTCTCAATGGGCTCCTGAGGCCTCTATATACTAGGTTTTGGGACAAGTAAGTCTCTAAGCTCGCTATTTCACACCACGATCTATAATATTGGCTGTATATTTTATTTAAATTTTTGAAGGCTGTGTTGATATCTGTACAGGTTAATGGTAAGGACTGATTGGAAAAAACCTGGGTTGCCTCTAGTGATAATCTATCATTGTTCAATCCCTGTGATAGGAATCCCGCCATTTAGAATGAGTAGCCTTACTCAGGGAGAAGTAACAGGTGTGTAATCCCAATTCAATAGAATAAACTCAATAAACTCCCAAAACAGTGAAACCTGGGAAGTTAAATATATATATACAATGAGTATCAACTCATAATCATTTCCCTTTTAAAGGTGTCACTGTGTATGTGATATAAAATGTAACTTTTATTCGTTATTTAATAAAAAAGGAGAATTTAACTCCCTATTATTCACATCAACACAAAAAGAAAAACCGATTAAAATTATCAGCTTATCGGCAGGTGAAAAATCTCCAATTTTAGAGGGTGGCAGTATCAGAAATAGCAATTCGGTTATGAGTCATACATCAGGTATACTCCCTGAGTTAGTTTGATAATGCAAGGTTGTTAGTGTGGAGGTTACTCTACATCTATCCTTTGCTTATAAGGCCTGATTGTGCGATAACTAATTAGTTGAGATAGGAGCTACAGTCCTTGAGATTGGTGGCCAACGGTTACCCTCTCTTCTTAAAATTTACACACCATTCACACTTGGTCAAGCATATCAACTAACCCTATGCAGGCCTTAGGGTGGCTGCATTGCATCTAATCTGCATATCCAGGCATACCACACATTCACACCAAGAACGTTTTGCTATTACTGAAACACTAGTTCCTATTGTATAAGTACGGAGGCCCTGTCAAAGCTGGCTAAAATCAAAGTAGCACTCTGCCCCTCCCGACATGTCTCGCCAACTTGCGGCTTTGTCAAGGGAAGTAGGGGTATAGGCGTGCTGCTGCATCAATTTCCTCCTTAAGTCAACCTGTTAGTCCCACCCCCATTGAAAGACCTCCAATCTCAGTACCTCTGCTCACCAAAGCAACGCCCCCTATACTCACCTGTAACCTCTCCTGTTCAATGTACCTTCACGTATCCTCCCTCGCGTAATCTCGCGATACACGCGATTTCGGGAGTCTTGTCTGCGTGATCTCGCAAGACAAGCTCTATCGGAGGTGTCAGGGGCGGTATCCCGCACCACCCACCTCCGAATGGTATGAATGTTAAGGGCGGAATATGCAAATACAGGGGGCGAGACATATGTTCATCGCACTAGCCACCTCTGAATGATAGGAGGGTTAAGGGCGAAATATGTAAATGCAGGGGGCGAGACCTCTCGCTATCCGACTCATAAGTATCGGTAGAGTTGGAGGCAATCATATCTGATGTTATATAAACATTGACATATGTTCATCTTTTCTACTTATTGATGTACCCGAAGTTTTATTATGGATAAATGACAGGATTAAATATACCCTGCAACATAATATCTAGGTTGTCTACTTACCTATATTCTTTTAGGATAGGGTTATCTTTGCTAATATAACACATATCATAAGATATGAATTCCATTCAAGAGGAGGGACTGTAATTAGGGGGACAATATACAGTTTTACCAATCTACAATTATATATTCGTGGTGACTTCTTACAGGAGTATCATGTGTTGATGATGCTTTTAATTTATAATATTAAATGAAGGCTGTATAGGAGAAACCCTCATTTAACCCATTTGGGTTGAGGGACTTTAACCTATATATCCATCTTGCTTCTTCACGCAATAGTAGGCGGTCTAAATTTCCACTTCTTGAGCCTAAATCTATCCGTGATAAGCCCCAGAATCTCAGGACTTCAATATTCCCATTATGTACATAGGTGATGTGTCTAAATAAGGACGTATCCTTCTTTGTATTGATAGCGCTAATGTGGCCAGATATACGTCTTCTCAGCTCCTGAGTAGTTTTCCCTACGTATAGTTTGGGACAGGAGCATGATGCAATGTACACTATCCCCGTACTACGACAATTAAAGAAATCTCGGATTTCGTATTCTCTTTTGTCTATGGGATTTGTAAATCTTTTTATTCTAGGGAGGAATTTACAAAAACTGCAATGACCACATGGGAATGAGCCCAAAATCCTCGGCTGTATTCTCATGGTCTCATTACCTCTTTTTGATAGGTAGCTATGGACTAATTCATCTCGCAAATTTCTCCCTCTCCTATACGTGATACTTGGTGATGTAGTTATTACGGATCTGAGGTCAGGGTCACTACTCAGAACCTTCCAGTACTTACTCAAGATAGTTTTAATTTTATGGTGACAGTTATCAAACGTTCCAATGCACCTAATTGTTTTTGCTTTTGTATTTGTGCAGGCCTCTTTTTCATTTTTTAGTGGGGGACACCATGTGCACCGACTTTTGCTAATCTTTTTCTTGGGTGGTGGGAAGACAATATAGTGTTCACAGAATCTATGGCACAATATACACAATACATTACATTCTGGGGTTGCTTTATTGATGACGTCTTATTGTTTTGGGAAGGTAATAGGGAGGAATTTCAGAAATTTGTGAGTCAACTTAATAAAAATAAAATAGGTATGCATTTTACTTTTGAGATCCATCAGGAGGAAATTTCCTTCTTGGACCTCCATATACGAAAAAATCAAAGTGGAGGTTTGGAAACAAAAATATTTCGCAAACCGACGTCCACAAATAGTTTTCTATATTGGACAAGTTGGCATCCAGTTCCCCTCAAAAATGGAATACCAATTGGGCAGTACCTACGGGCTCATAGAAATTGTAGTACGGAACAAGAATTTGAGAATGAGGCAGGAGATTTGTTCAAACGTTTTAAAGCCAGGGGATATCCATCCAGACCCTTGAAGAGGGCTTACAATAGAGCAAAGCTGCAGACACGTGAAAAATTACTAAAAAATGAAAAAGAGGCCTGCACAAATACAAAAGCAAAAACAATTAGGTGCATTGGAACGTTTGATAACTGTCACCATAAAATTAAAACTATCTTGAGTAAGTACTGGAAGGTTCTGAGTAGTGACCCTGACCTCAGATCCGTAATAACTACATCACCAAGTATCACGTATAGGAGAGGGAGAAATTTGCGAGATGAATTAGTCCATAGCTACCTATCAAAAAGAGGTAATGAGACCATGAGAATACAGCCGAGGATTTTGGGCTCATTCCCATGTGGTCATTGCAGTTTTTGTAAATTCCTCCCTAGAATAAAAAGATTTACAAATCCCATAGACAAAAGAGAATACGAAATCCGAGATTTCTTTAATTGTCGTAGTACGGGGATAGTGTACATTGCATCATGCTCCTGTCCCAAACTATACGTAGGGAAAACTACTCAGGAGCTGAGAAGACGTATATCTGGCCACATTAGCGCTATCAATACAAAGAAGGATACGTCCTTATTTAGACACATCACCTATGTACATAATGGGAATATTGAAGTCCTGAGATTCTGGGGCTTATCACGGATAGATTTAGGCTCAAGAAGTGGAAATTTAGACCGCCTACTATTGCGTGAAGAAGCAAGATGGATATATAGGTTAAAGTCCCTCAACCCAAATGGGTTAAATGAGGGTTTCTCCTATACAGCCTTCATTTAATATTATAAATTAAAAGCATCATCAACACATGATACTCCTGTAAGAAGTCACCACGAATATATAATTGTAGATTGGTAAAACTGTATATTGTCCCCCTAATTACAGTCCCTCCTCTTGAATGGAATTCATATCTTATGATATGTGTTATATTAGCAAAGATAACCCTATCCTAAAAGAATATAGGTAAGTAGACAACCTAGATATTATGTTGCAGGGTATATTTAATCCTGTCATTTATCCATAATAAAACTTCGGGTACATCAATAAGTAGAAAAGATGAACATATGTCAATGTTTATATAACATCAGATATGATTGCCTCCAACTCTACCGATACTTATGAGTCGGATAGCGAGAGGTCTCGCCCCCTGCATTTACATATTTCGCCCTTAACCCTCCTATCATTCAGAGGTGGCTAGTGCGATGAACATATGTCTCGCCCCCTGTATTTGCATATTCCGCCCTTAACATTCATACCATTCGGAGGTGGGTGGTGCGGGATACCGCCCCTGACACCTCCGATAGAGCTTGTCTTGCGAGATCACGCAGACAAGACTCCCGAAATCGCGTGTATCGCGAGATTACGCGAGGGAGGATACGTGAATGTACATTGAACAGGAGAGGTTACAGGTGAGTATAGGGGGCGTTGCTTTGGTGAGCAGAGGTACTGAGATTGGAGGTCTTTCAATGGGGGTGGGACTAACAGGTTGACTTAAGGAGGAAATTGATGCAGCAGCACGCCTATACCCCTACTTCCCTTGACAAAGCCGCAAGTCGGCGAAACATGTCGGGAGGGGCAGAGTGCTACTTTGATTTTAGCCAGCTTTGACAGGGCCTCCGTACTTATACAATAGGAACTAGTGTTTCAGTAATAGCAAAACGTTCTTGGTGTGAATGTGTGGTATGCCTGGATATGCAGATTAGATGCAATGCAGCCACCCTAAGGCCTGCATAGGGTTAGTTGATATGCTTGACCAAGTGTGAATGGTGTGTAAATTTTAAGAAGAGAGGGTAACCGTTGGCCACCAATCTCAAGGACTGTAGCTCCTATCTCAACTAATTAGTTATCGCACAATCAGGCCTTATAAGCAAAGGATAGATGTAGAGTAACCTCCACACTAACAACCTTGCATTATCAAACTAACTCAGGGAGTATACCTGATGTATGACTCATAACCGAATTGCTATTTCTGATACTGCCACCCTCTAAAATTGGAGATTTTTCACCTGCCAATAAGCTGATAATTTTAATCGGTTTTTCTTTTTGTGTTGATGTGAATAATAGGGAGTTAAATTCTCCTTTTTTATTAAATAACGAATAAAAGTTACATTTTATATCACATACACAGTGACACCTTTAAAAGGGAAATGATTATGAGTTGATACTCATTGTATATATACCCCCATAATAACGACCTCATTATGATTTGCTGTCTCGTCTATTTCATTAAGAAGTAGATTTTCTGTTGAATCTGCTATATTAGGTGGTTTATAATAAACTCCTATTAGTATTTTATTATTGTTTTTGGCTCCATTTATTTCTACCCACAGTGACTCCACATCTTCATGTCCCTCACTTATGTCTTCCCAGAGTGTGGGCTTTAGACAGGATTTTACATAAAGGCAGATCCTTTCCCCCTCTCTGGTTTTGACATTAACTGCCCAATCATAGCTATCATCCAGCCATGTCTCAGTTATTCCCACTATGTCATAGTCCTCCTCACACATCACTAATTCCAGTTCACCAGTTTTATTAGTCAGGCTTCTGGCATTAGTGTACATACAATTAAGAGGTCTATGTATATTTTTTACCCCACTTTTTAAATTACTATTATCTGTGAAGTGAATATCCAGGGTTTTTGGGTTACTTTGGTTGATGTTTTGCCCAGTCTTCTCCCTACATTCCTCACTAACCCCAGCCCCCCACTGTCCCCTCCTATGACCCACTCTCTATCTACACTATCTACCCCCTTATTAGTATGACCCCCACCCTCGCCCCAGATCCTAGTTTAAAAGCTCCTCCAGCCGTCTAACCATTTTTTCCCCAGGGCAGTTGCACCCTCCCCATTAAGGTACTGTAGAGTCTGTAGCCGACAGAGAAGTCGGCCCAGTTCTCCATGAACCCGAACCCTTCCTTCCTGCACCAGCTTCTGAGCCACTTTTTTAACTCCCTAAGCTCTGGTTGTCTCTCTAGTGACACTTGTGGCACTGGTAGTATTTCTGAAAACACTACCTTGGAGGTCCTGGACTTGAGCTTCTCTCCTAGTTCCCTAAAATCATTTTTAAGGACCTTCTATCTCCCCCTGACTTTGTCATTTGTGCCAATGTGTACCATGACCGCCGGGTCTTCCACAGCCCCACCCAGCAATCTGTCAATTCGATCCGCGATATGCCAAACCCGAGCACCGGGGAGACAACACACTGTTCGGCATTCACGGTCTCGCGACAGATGACCCTGTCTGTCCGCCTAATAATAGAGTCCCCTACCATCAGCATCTGTCTGTCCTTTGTTGCTCTCCTTTTCCCATCCTTCCTGCAGCGGTCATCCTCCTGGTTTCTAGGAGAAATGGCCTGCTGCAGTGTCGCTGGTCCTGGGCTTTCATCCCTAATATCAGCCAAACAGGCATATTTACTAGGGCGTACCAGCTCAGGACTAGCTTCCGTGGCACTTTTCCCTCTACCCCTTCTTACTACATTAACCCAACTGCTGACCTGATAGTCCTGATCTTGCCTTTCTCCTCCCACCTCCTTTTCACTGGCCCCAGCCAGTGCCAGCACTGTGAGGTCTAAGCCTCTCTCCAGTTTTTTATGCTTTTTATGCAGATTGTCAAGAGCAGTGTTCAGTGTGTTTGTAGAAGGGAAAGGATATTTAATTGCACTTCTATCTTTAATAGAATTTCACAGATAACTGCAAAGTGGAATATCCATGCCTCAAGAGTCAGAATGTGTTTATTAGTCACCCCAGCCACCTGGCCAGTAGTAGTACTAGTAGTGGCATTTTTAGCCACGGTGGTGGCAGTGGATGCAACACTGGCAGTCGGGGCAAATACAGAGCAGAGAATTAGCAGGAGGGCCAAGGAGCCCACAATGACATATCACAGTCTGCTAAAAGTGGAAGGGAGGGTGAGGACTATGATAATGATTGTGTGGTGAACAGGACAACAAACACAGTTTTAGATTCTCCCTAAAAACGCTCTCTCCATTTACCCCGTTTAATCATCATTCTTCAGAACCCGATCCATCGTCAAACATCCACACCCCATCCTCATTTTATATTTATTCCCTATTTTGTTAACATGGCTAGACGATTGTACAAAAAAGCATTTTTTACCTTTTCTGTCACCGCCTATCTTCTCATCAGCTACCAGCACAGAAGGTGATGGGTTAGCTATTCTTTTTATGTCGTCATTGCTTGCTGCATGGGCGTCAGCGTCTGTACTAAGATATATATGAGGGGCATGAGATGGTTATTGCAGCATTTATCCCTGCTGACAAATTTGTGGCCTCCCTGAAGGGCTTCAGCATCCGATGACCTGCCTCTGCGTGACCTTGAAAGAACACATGCTCCCTGCTACATGCCAAAATCATTCATGGCTTTACACTGCTCATACAGATGCTCTAGATTGTGCAAAGTGGAATTCCAGCAAGTTGAAATGTCACTGATTAAGCAGTGTAACAGCAGTGCAGAAGAGCGTTCCTTGCCATATAAGAATGGCTGAAATGCAAGAACAGTCTCCTAGACATTGTTAGCACCTTCCATAAGCCAGTGTAAAAAGGATTGCATGACTAGGTTAATCATGTGCGCTATGCACTGACCATGTGTTATTTCCCCCAGGTTCAGTGCGGTCATAATGTTGTGGCCATTGTCGCTGAGCACCTTGCCCAGTTGGAGTTGGTGGGGAGCCAGCAGGATGTTTGCTGCTTGATGTATTTTAGCAACTGCTCAACTGTGTGGCTTCTCTTGCCCAGGCCAGTTTAGCTCCAACATCGCATGACAACTCTTTATTTGACACATATAATAAGGGAAAGTGGGAGTTGGAGCGACACTCTGCCCTGCTTATGTTGGGGATGAGAAGATGTCCAAGGAGGAGGAGGTGGAGGAGGCAGATAAGTATCTGGTTTGGGAGCCAGGCCAACACAAAAGTGGAGTTGTGAAAAGATCCTGATCTTGTTGCTGGAGTACGGCCTTTCCACTGTCACAAAAAACATTGACACAGTGGGGCATGAAAGACATGTACTGTTCCTGCCCATAAGAGTTGTTCCAGGTGTCCACCGTGGTGTGCACCTTGCTGCACAGTGAAGATCACAAGGAGCAGCTAATGTTCTCTGCCACATGAGAATACAAGGGAGGGAACGCTTTTTGGCACAAATAATGCTGGCTAGGTATCTTTCAGCTAAAGGCAGTTCCCGAAGCAGATCTCACCCTGCAGTTCTTTCGGAGGTTCTGGCCGTACGTCGACTCTGCTTTTTATTGTTGCTGGTAACACAGGCTTCTTCCTCTGATGTTACCTTCTCCTCAGCACCCTGAACAAGCTCTCAGGTCCTGGCCAACCCACAATCATCACTGTAGTACTCACCCTCCCTCCCGCTTTTATCAGACTGTGAAATATCATGGTAGGCTCCTTGGCCTCCCACCTGATTCCCTGCTCTGTATTTGTTCAGAGTGCCAATGAGTCCAACACCTATACCGTGGCTACAGGTGCCACTGTTACCACCACTAACACTGCTATGCATGGAGTCCCCAGCCTCTTCCTGAACATCCTCCTCAGGGCAGTCCAAACGCTGACTGCTCTCACAATAGGGAAACTCTCTTGACTACCTGCCATAGGACGTGCTGGGGTTTTGTTGCCTCTTTATAAGGAAAAAAGAAGGTTCCCCACTAGGAGTGAAGCCAGAGAGAACACCACTGACAGGCTTCTCTGGGGTTGCAAGGAGCAAGTGCAGGAGAAATGCTGTGACCCCTCCAAGGTACAGTGTGAGAGGAGGAGTAAGCCTTCCAGTCCACAATATCATTCTCTTTCTCCTCATTGATAATGTTACACCTTTCTGAAGCCAGGAAGAATTGCGAACTACTACTACTGCTACTTCTGGCCAGATAGCTGGTGCTGCTATGACTCACATTCTGGCTCTCGGCAGACAAGGCCTGGCCCTGAGTCTTTTGTTTGGCGCCCTATATATTCCAGACATTTGGCCTAATGTACACAGTCACATAAAGTATGGAACGGTTTGCCAGTGTGTTTTCTGGAGCTTCAAGACAAAGAGACACAATTAAATGTCCCTCCCTTTCTACAAACACACCGCTATTGACAGTTTGTCAACAAAAAAAATGTACTCCGTGTGCATTCCGTTTCTGTATGTCTGCTCCACAAAAAAATAGAACATGTCCTATTATTGTCTGCATTATGGACAAGGATAGGACTGTTCTATTAGGAGCCAGCTGTTCCGTTCTGCAAAATATGAAATACACACGGAGGTCATCTGTATTTTTTGCGGATTCGCGCTTTGTAGACGGCAAACTACATATGGTCGTGTGCAGGAGCCCTAAAACAGAAGATATCAACATACTATTTCCTCCCGTACCAACACGTGAACTGTCTGGAGATGCCCTATAACAAATTTGGGCCTACTGTTTGATGTGTGTTCACAGAGAGATTAAAAACACTACTCTATAGATTATAAAACATGAGTTGCACACTAGTATTGCAATTATTTCCCCGACGTACACTTGAACTGTCTGGAGATGTTGTGTTAAAGAGCTGAGCCTCCTGTTTTATGTGTTCTGACAGAGATTTGAAACATTACTCTCTGGATTGTAAAACACACATTGCACACTTGTATTGTGATAATTTCCTCCCTATCCAAACACTTGAACTGTCTGGAGATGCTCTGAAAAAGAGCTGTGCCTACTGTTTGTGGGAATACACATCAGAGATTTAAATCAGTACTCTCTGAATTGTGAAACACATGTTGCACACATGTATTGCGATTATTTCTCCCCTCCACACACACCAAGACTTGAACTGTCAGGAGGTGCCCTGTGAAAGAGTTGGGCCTATAGTTTGAAGTGTTTTCACACAAAGATTTAAAACAGTACTCTCTGAATTGTAAAACACAAGTTGCACACTTGCATAGTGATTATTCGCCACCTCCCACCCACACACCAACATTTGAACTCTGTAAGTAGGGCGGTTTGATTTCTGTGTGCGGTGTCATTTGCATTTAATTTCGCTGGTAGAAAAATAGTGTTATTATTTTATTACAATGCAACATATTTACAACAAAGATATGATGCCCTGCAAATTGCTCAGCAGCAACAGATGGTGGTATTGCTTTAAAATGCTTTTGCTATAATGCACCTAGCTTACCATGGATAGATATGGTGCACTGAAAAAAATGTAGTCTGCAGCAGGATGCCAGCTTATTGCTTGTAGTGGCAATAAACCTATGTATAAAAACCACGGCTGTCTTTCTGTTTAAATGAGAAAAAAAAGAAATGTTCTTGCAGGTTGCTTCTATTGATGTTCTGCAGCAGCTGCAGCTGTAGTATAAGGCAGTATTTGCAGCTAGAAGGTACTGCCTGTGCCAGACAACAGCTACTCACTCTCTAAAAGCTTTCCCTGCTAAAATTTCCTATATCCACAATTGCCTGCTTGTGCCAACTTATTGCTGTCTAATCTGCCCCACTTCTCATCTGGTGCCAGAAACTGCACTTAATATTTAATACTTCTGGACATGCCACAAGTTATATTTTATACTAGTAAAGACTGTTATACTTGTGGCCTGAATCTTTAAACTATCTTTTCACTGCACCAAATCCCATGGAGTGATGGCCTGAGGGAGTACACTGTGACTCAACGTTTCATCAGGGCCACTACCAGTCCCTTGCATCCTTTGCACCAAATTCTCGGGAGCTCACTGCAGATAGCCATGATTTTAGACCCTTGCTATCAAAGAAAAATTAGGAATTGTTTTCCTGTTACTGAAAGGGAGGCCAAATTGTTTCATTACCTAGATGCACTGTGTATGCAGCTTGCTGCAGCTTTCAGAGAGCAAATGCCTTCCACCCGTGTGTCTGACTAGGAGGCCCCTCTCCAATCTCTGCAGAGTCACCCGCCTCCTGCCGTCTCTGCTACAAGTAGCAGAAGCAGCCGCAGCAGCCAGTACAGTATCTATGTGCAGCAACTGGCTGATACAAATCAGCAAATGGAGACGTGCCGCTTGAACACCCAGGTTCATTCCTATCTGGAGTTTGGAGTGGAACAATGGCCAGAACTGGTCCAGTATGCTCTCTCTGTACTTACTCTCCTGTCCAGCCTCTAGTGTCATCTCAGAGAGTGCAGCAGGTGTTATTATAACACCCAAACAGACAAAGTTATCCTCTGACAGAGTAAAAAACATCGCTTTTGTAAATATTAACAAGGAATGGATTTGTGAGGAATAGATCTGCCCTTGCTGATGGTGGCCCATCATGCCACTGTCTGCCAGCCTACTCTTACATTCCATATTGTATGGATGCTGCTGCCTACATCATGCCACTGGCGCCGTCAGTCTGTCTACCATCATGTTCTATACTGTATAACTGCTACTGCTGTTGCCACCATCATGCCTCTGCCATGCCTCTACCACCTCTGCCTGTCTATCATCATGCTCGATATCGTTTGCCTGCGGCTGCCACTGCCATCATGCCAGTGCTGCTGTCTGCCTTTCTACCATCATGTTCTGTACCATATGGATGCTGCTGCTGCCACTGCAGCTGCTACTCCCTGCTACTAATCCTCCTAATGCCACTTCCATTGGCCCTACTGCCACTACCATTACCACTACATAGCTTCCACTACCACTATTACCACTAAACAGCTGCAAACACATCTACTGTCTTGGCTGTTCCATGTAATGCTGCTACTGGTGCTGCTACTATTGCAGCCACGTGACATTATCACCCTACCCTTTCCACATCCACACTGTACTGCTGCTGCTCCCAAAAAAGGGAAAATGTTTTCAGGCTTGTTCAGAATAAGCCACTCTTTCTTCTGAAAATTATTGTGTGTATATAAATACAGGCAGGCATTCTGATCCCATTAAGGTATAACTTTTGGATTCATGTGCAGAAAAAGGCACTGTTTTTTATTATTTTAACATGTGTTTGTGTATGTATGTATAAGCAAGGACAGTGATCTGCCCCTGTTAAGGCATAATCTTTGCCAATATAGAAATCGGGGGACACACTGCCCGTCACTAGTCCAAGATACTAATACTCATCAAACAAACACAAGGACAATAAAAGCAGACCACACATCAAATATTTAAAAATATGAGACAATCTTTATTAAATACCAGAAAGTTAAAATACTGTATACAATATTGTGGTGCTTAATAAAGATTGTCATATATTTTTAAATATTTAATGTGCAGCCTGCTTTAATAGCTCTTCTTGTGTTTGTTTGAAAAGACATCATTTTTGGACATTCGGTTCAAATACCATCTTCCAGTGTCAGGGGACAATATTTGGAAGCTTTCTCATATAAAAGAACATAGCACATGAGATGGCAAACATGCATTTTCCTATAGCTATATATGACAGTGTCACTCCGACATTATTGTCTATTGCTGTCATTGCATTAAAGAGCTTAACCCAGTGGCGTAGCTATAGGGGTCGCAGCAGTTGCAGTTGCGACCGGGCCCCTAAGCCAGGGGGGCCCCGAGGGCCCCCCTTGCCACTTGCAGGGCCGCACCGCCAATTAGCCAGGCATGGCCCGTGGCACTGGGGGCATTTTACTGGCACTGGGGGCATTTTTACTGGCACATGGGGCATTTTTTACTGGCACTGGGGGCATTTTTACTGGCACATGGGGCACTGGGGGCATCTTTACTGGCACATGGGGCATCTTTACGGGCACTGGGGGCATTTTACTGGCACTGGGGTATTTTTACTGGCACATGGGGCACTGGGGGCATTTTTTTCTGGCACATGGGGGCATTTTTACTGGCATAAGGGGGCACTGGGGCATACTGCACTGGGAGGCATTTCTTACTGGCACTGGGGCATTTCCTACTGGCACTTGGGGGCATTTCTTACTGGCACATGGGAGCACTGGGGGCATTTTTACTGGCACTGGGGGCATTTTTCTGGCACATGGGGGCACTGGGGCATTTCTTACTGGCACATGGGGGCATTTCTTACTGGCACATGATTTTGGGGGAGAATCAATGGGGGGAACTTCTGGCGTATTATTGGGGCAATTCTTACTGACACATAATTTGGGGGGCATCTATGGGTGGGGAGCACTTCTTACTGGCACATTATTGGGGTGAAATTTTGGGGGTACTTCTGGCACATTATTGGGGTACTTCTTACTGGCACATTATTGGGGTGCACCATGGGGTCACTTCTTACTGGCACATTATTGGGGTAGTTCTTACTAGCACATTGGAAGCATTATTACTTCTGGGGCACAGTGGGGACATTAGTACTGTAGGGGGCACTATTACTAACAAGTGCACTCTGCAGAGAATTATTAGTTGGGACTTTGGGGGCACTATTACTGTGGGGGGCACCCTGGCACAGTATCAGCATAGCGCAGTTATTTCTGGGGAACGTCATGTTTACACTATTACTGTCAGGGACACTATTTGCTGGGTACAGTTATTTTAGGACATTGTGTGCCAATAATTATTGAAGGGCGCTATCTGTGTGGTACTAGTGGCACAGTACTGGGGGTGGTAGGATGATTTGTCCAGAAGACGGGAGGATAATGGAAAAGTAGTAAACTAAGATTTTTTTCTGTCAAACTGCAGAGATGAGAAATGGCTGAAAAATGGCGTCTGGTCTGAAAGGAGAAGATGAGGAAAGAGAAGATCTACATTAGAGGAGAAATCACTGGATGTAAGAGGTGAGGGGCGCTGTATTAGGCTACATTCACACGAATGTTGTGTTTTGCAGTCTGCAAATTGCGGATCCGCAAAAAAAAGGATGATGTTCCGTATGGCATCCGTTTTTTTGCGGATACACTGTAACAATGCCTATCCTTGTCCGCAAAATGGACAAAAATAGGAATGGACATACACATGCGGACAGCACACAGTGTTCATTTAAGTGAATGGGTCCGCATCTGAGCCGCAAAATATGCAGATTGGAGGCCGTGTGAATGTAGCCTTACCCTGTATGTTCTGTAGTGATATATGTAATGTTAGGAGGGAAAAGGTTAGGGTGAGAATTTGGCATGGGGGGGGTTCAATTTTTGACTTGGCCGGCAGAAAAGCTAGGTGCACCAGCGCTGGGGGGGGCCCAAGCTGAACTCTTGCACCAGGGCCCATGAGCCTTTAGCTACGCCCCTGGCTTAACCCCTTCATGCCCAGCCCCGTAATAGTACGGCACTGCGTGAAGTGGCTTGCCGCTCAGCATCGTAGTACTATGGCACGCTGCTCGGGCGGGTGCAGGAGCTGCGCCCACCCGATCAGTTGCAGGGGACCGGCTGTGCCCTTTTGCCGGACCCCTGCTGTATGCGCCGGCATCAGTGAAAACACCGATGCCTGCACATTAACCCTTCATGTGCCGCGGTCAGCACAGACCGCAGCACATGTGATGTGTGCAGCGTTAAAGGGAGTCCATCGGGTCCCCGCGCTGCTGTGACAGGGACCCGATGGCTTGGATGGCAGCCCGATGCCTTCCTTAGGTATTGTAGCTGCCATCCCTGTGAGCCTGTGAGATCCAAGTATTACTGTATGTAATACACTTACAGCCAATGCATTACAATACAAAAGTATTGTAATGCATTGTAAAGGGGATCAGACCCTCAAAAGTTAAAAAGTGTGAAAAAAAAAGTTATTAAAGACATATTAGGTATCGCCGTGTCCGTATCGACCAGCTCTATAAAAGTATCACATGATCCACCCCGCCAGGTGAACGCAGTAGAAGAAAAAAAGTGCCAAAACAGCCAGCACAAAAAGTGTAATAGCAGGCGATCAAAAAGGCGCATTTAGCCCAAAATGGTACCAATCAAATCGTTATCTCATCCCACAGAAACTGATACCCTACCTAAGGCAATCGCCCAAAAAATAAAAAAAAATATGGCTCTCAGATAATAGCAGCACAAAAACAAGATTTAATTCTGTTCAAAAATGCATCTAATGTGTAAAACCTAATAAAAATGATACACATATTAGGTATCGCCACGTCCGTAACAACCTGCTCTATAAAAATATCACATGATTTGCCCCATCAGGTGAATGCTGTAAAAAATGTTTTTAAAAAAGCTATGCCAAAACAGCCATTTTTTTTACCTTGCCTCACAAACAGTGTAACACCAAGCAATAAAAAAGTCTTATGTACCCCAAAATGGTACCAATCAAATCGCCATCTCATTCCGCAAGAAATGAGACCCTAACTAAGACAATCACCAGAAAAATTAAAAAAATAGGACAGTTAGAAAATGGCAACACAAAAACAAGATTTCATTCTGTTCAAAAATTCATTTACTGTGTAAAACTTAACAAAAATAAAAACAATAGACATATTGGGTATTGCTGCATCTGTAACAACCTGCTCTATAAAAATATCACATGATTTGCCCCTTCAGGTGAATGCTGTAAAAAAAATTAAAAAAAAACTATGTCAAAACAGATATTTTTTTTTCACCTTGACTCACAAAAAGTGTAATACCAAGCGATCAAAAAGTCTTAAGTACCCCAAAATGGCGCCAATGAAAACATCACCTCATCCCGCAAAAATGAGCCCCCACATAAGACAATAACTCAAAAAATAAAAATCAATGGCTCCCACAAACCAATCCATGAAAATCTGTTCTGCAAAATCCATATGGTGCTCCTTCTGTTCTGAATCCTGCCATGTGCCCCCACAGGAGTTTACCACTACATATGGGGTGTTGCCTTATTCAGGAGAAAATGGGGAACAAATTATGGGGTTCTTTTCTCCTGTTACCCCTTGCGAAAATTAAAAATTTGGAGCTAAAACAACATTTTATTGAAAGAAATGCAGCTTTTCATTTTCACAGTCAAGTGTTTCCAAATTCCGTAAAACGCTTAGGGGGTCAAAGTGGTCAGTACACCCCTTAATGTATTCTTTGAAGGGTGTAGTTTCCAAAATGGGGTCACTTTTTGAGGGTTTCCACTTTAGGGGTTACGTCAGGGTCTCTCAATTACAAAACGGTGCCTAAAAACCATTCTAGCAAAATCTGCCTCCAAAATCTGTATGGCGCTCCTTTCCTTCTGACCATTGCCACATGCCCATAGAGCAGTTTACCTCCACATATGGGGTATTTCTATAAATAGCAGAATCAGAGTAATGTATATTGAGGTTTAGTTTGCTGTTAACCCTTGATGTGTTGCAAGAAAAAAAATGATTAACATGAAAAATCTGCTTAAAAAATGAAATTTTGAAATTTCGTCTCCATTTACCTTTACTTCTTGTGGAACACCTAAAGGGTTAACAAAGTTTGTAACGTCAGTTTTGAATAATTTGAGGGGTGTAGTTTCTAAAATGGGTCATTTATGGGTGGTTTCCATTACGTAAGCCCCTCAAAATCACTTTATATCTGAATTGGTGCTTAAAAAAATTGTTTTGGAAATTTTGTTGAAAATTTTAAAAATGGCTTCTAAACTTCTAAGCCTTCTAATATCCTAAAAAAGTAAAATGATATTTACAAAATGATGCCAACATAAAGTAGACATATGGGGGGGAATGATGACTGATAACTCTTTTATGAGGCATTACTATCTGTCTTAAAAGTAGAGAAATTCAAATTTAGAAAATTGTGAATTTTTCCAAATTTTGGGGATTTCTTTTAAAATAAAGGAAAAATATATTGACTCAAATTTACCACTGTCATGAAGTACAATGTGTTACGAGAAAACAATCTCAGAATGGCTTGGATAAGTTAAAGTGTTCCAAAGTTATTACCACATAAAGTGACACATGTCAGATTTTCAAAAAATGGCCTGGTCAGGAAGGTGAAAATAGGCCCTAGGTAGAAGGGGTTAAAAGGGGAGAGAGAGAGCAAAAATTAAAAAAAAAAAAAGAAATATTTCAAAAGATAATGAAAATATATAAAACAAATATGATTTCTAGAAGATCTCAGAGTATCATATACCAATTTTCATTTTATTATTTTTTTTATTTTACTAAGCTACACGTTTTGTTTTGTTTTTTGCCCCATAAGGTAGTTTTGCTTTTAAATGTTATGTTTTCATGGTAACATATGAGAACACCTATGTAATTCAATGCATTACTGCTTGAGCATGTAGAATGTACTGGCAGCTGTCAGTGCATGCCTCAGGTCAGCACTGAGGACCTTTATTATACCTAAGGCTGCCTCTTAAAATCATCAGCCCTGGCAATCTTTATTGCAGGGGCTAGCAAGCCCCTCTTTTGCTGTTACAACAGCATTACAAATTTTAAATGTCTGGGATGTGAGTTTTTTCCCCGTTGTTCCCTTGCCCTCTGCACAACTGATGTCATGGGCACAACTGCTGCGCCTCCAATCACAGTGTCCTATATTTATGGCGCAGGGTGCTATCCACATGAACCCAGCCACAATCATTTATAGCAGTGTGCATCATGGGCTTAATGGCATTTCTGGGCATTCTCTGTTTCATGTAGCTTTTTAGCGATTATGTGCTGGGTACGTGGTTGGCCTGACACAATGACTAGGAGGCATGGCACTAAACTTACATAAGATGAGCAATAAGTCATCCTGTGAAGTGTGGCTGGCATGAGGGGTGTAAGGCTTCGTTGTTTACAAGAGTTCCTGTGCCAACCTTACTGAAAAATTTGGATAGTCTGTAAAAATAGACAATTTGTTTCCTCTTTGAAAAAAAGAGGTGTCCGTGGTTTTTTGAGGCTGGTAGTATTTGACCAGATTATTTTGGTGGTAATTGTCATCATTTTACAGCTCACAGTAAATGTTGGCAAATAGTTCTTATCAGTATACTGAAATGGATTACATAGAATCTTTATAATTCATTATGGTTTTCCAATTTGTCAACAAAAAATGTTGAATGTCCATGATTTTTGAATAAATTGTCCTGAGAAAAGCAAAATTCTGTTTGGCAACCATGGCGTGCACTCCTTGTAGGGAGGATATAACTGAACTACTATGAGGGGCATATGGATGCACCCGATGCACTTGTGAATATGAGCAGTATGTAGCTAGCACTGCATATAGGGGTGGTTTACTGAATTGTAAATTCCGCGGTCTGCCTCTTGCTGCAGAGACTAAAGCTGCTGATGCTTATAGAACAATAGAACAATTTTAAATTGTAATTGTAATTCTAATACATTTTATCATCAGTTTTGTCCTACATTAAAGTATTAGTAAATTAAATGAATGAATTTGCCATAGTATAAAGTGATTATATAGAAATGCTACTCTTTCAGATGCATTCCCTAGCAGATGCTGCCACCTTGTGGTTCAGTGCATATACACCAAGAGAGCATTTCAAGTGTGAATTTTGTCTTGCTCTAACTCCACAAAAAAAACAGATAAATGCATAGGAAAATAAGGCAGGTGCTTGAAAGCCTCCACCAAATCAGGGCCTCCACACATACGGCTCCTATGAAACATGCATCTTTAAAATAGGAGGAGAAATAAGGAATATTTTTGCCCCACTGTAAGCTTTTTTCAAGCTGGCAACAAACTTAAAAGGAAAACAGAAAATGACCTGTTGTTTAAATCACGTTTTTATGTTTAACATATTTTTAATCCCTTGGCGACCTCCACCATACATGTACGGTGGAAGTCACCACTATAAAGATGGCGCCGGCTCGCTCGTGCAGCATGTGCCATAGCCACTGTGTTTCTGCTATTTCAAACAGCAGGGATCCAGGGCAGACATATGCGATCAGCCATAACAGGGTTCCCTGGCTGAGATCTTAAAAATATTTAATAAAAAAACCATAATCATTCCCTTTCCCCAAAATCAAAATAAACAATAAAAAAAAATATCATAGGCATTGCTGCTTCCGAAAATGCTGGTACTATTAAAATATAACAATATTTATCCCATACAGAGAATGGCGTAACAGAAAAAAAAATCAAAATGGCCAGTTCACCCTTTTTTTGTCACTTCACCTCCCCCAAAAAATGTAATAAAAAGTTATCAAAATGGTATCACTAAAAAGTATAGATCACCACGCAAAAATGAGCCCTCATACAGCTCCATACACATAAGTACAAAAACGTTATAAGGGTCAGAATATGGCAATGAAAAGAAAAAAAAATCAAGGTTTTTATTTTTTCACTATTAAAATGAATAAAGAAGAATAAGTATACACATGTATAGTTGTAATTCTACTGACCTGGAGAATGATGATAACAGGTCACTTTTTCCACATTGGGAACACCTTAAAAAACATAACACTGTGGCAGAATGACGTGGTTTTTTTTCCAATTCCACCCCATTTGTAATTTTTTTCCAGCTCTCCACTACATTATATGCAATATTAAATAGTGCCATTTTTGTCACTCAAAAAATAAGTCCCCATAAGGCTATGTGAACGGAAAAATAAAATAGTTCTAGGAAGGCAGGGAGTGAAAAACGAAAACACAAAAATGTAAAATCATAAAGTCCATTAAGGGTTAAATAATTTTTAATGATGTTATTTTTAATTTTCCATGTCACTATTTATATTTAAGCAAAAATGATAAAATCTTGCAGTTTCCACAATGTCCACTTAGCCTGATAATAGGTACCACTGTACAGATCACTTTACTGCAGATACCTGCTTATCTATATTCAGAGGTGATATCATTATAGGTAGAATTAGAATGACAGGTAAGGCTACTTTCACACTAGCGTTTTTAAATTCCGGTATTGAGTTCCGTTATAGGGGCTCAATACCGGAAAAAAAAACGCTTCAGTTTTGTCCCCATTCATTGTCAATGGGGACAAAACTGAACTGAAGACAACGGAATGCTCCTGAAAGCATTCCGTTCCGTCTTCAGACCGGAGAACGGTTTGCTCTCCGGTCCAGGCATCCGCACCAAGACGGATCCGGAATGACCCCCAATGCAAGTCAATGGTTTGGTGTAGACACACCAGTAATCCGGATCTGTCCTCCATTGATTTGCAATGGAGGGTCATTCCGGATCCGGCTACATACATAGATACATACATACAGACATACATACAAACATACAGACATACATACATACTCACATACTCCAGGGACGCCGGCAGCATGTCTTCACGCGCCTCCTGCGCGCAGCTATGACGTTTCCCCACTGCGCCCAGCAGAGGGCGCTGTGGGGAATCGTCATCACTGCGCGCAGGAGGCGCGTGAAGACGTTCTGCCGGCGTCCCTGGAGTATGTGAGTATGTCTGTATGTATGTCTGTATGTTTGTATGTATGTCTGTATGTCTGTGTCTTGTTCCAATGTGTGTCATGTGTGGGGCCGGAGCGCTGCTAACCTTTAGGTGCCGGATCCGTGCTAACGCTAGTGTGAAAGAGGCCTAAGACAGGATCCACCATTCACAATAGGTGATTGTCAGAGCTTATCTATTCTTTCCTTGTACAATGACCTTTGCACAGGTCACAGAGCATGTCCAGAAAACTCTCATATGTAAGGCTACTTTAACACTAGCATTTTTAAATTCCGGTATTGAGTTCCATCATAGGGGCTCAATACCGGAAAAAAACGCTTCAGTTTTGTCCCCATTCATTGTCAATGGGGACAAAACTGAACTGAAGACAACGGAATGCTCCTGAAAGCAGATTTCAGGGGGGGCCCCGCGCCAGAAGTCCTCCTTTTTTACAGTTGGGGCGCAGGAAGCAATGAGCGCTTCCATCAATACAGATGGAAGCGCTCATTGCTGGAGCGCAGGAGCTGGGTCCTGGTACTCACCGCTCAGCTCCTGCACTCCCTTTGGTGGTCAGCGGCTGCCTGCGCTGCACTATCCTGACTGGTGCTGCGTCAGGACGTAGTGCACGCACTCTGACAGTGCAGACTAGGGCTGAAACGATTCATCGAGTACATCGATGAATTCGACACAGAAAAATCCTCGATGCAAATTTTCTGAATCGAGGATTCGTTTGTGTCACGTGACCACAGAGCGGGAGTAAAATTACTTCCGCTCTGTGGTCTCCGCCGGCCACAGCAGTTAACAGATAGTACTTACATTTCCTGTAGAAGCGCCTCCGTACACAGCCCGGCTCTTTCATGGTCCCGCGCTGCACTTTGACCTGACGTCACACTGCGTCATGCGCAGTGTGTACGTCAGAAACACTGTGCAGCGCGGGACCATGAAAGAGCCGGGCGGTGTACAGAGGCGCTTCTACAGGAGATGTAAGTATTACATGCTAACTGCTGCAGGAGGGAACTGAACCGGGGTGGGAGAGGGGTGGCAAGCTTGTGGCACTGGGGGGGGGGGGCAAAGCTGGTGGCACTGAGGGGGGGGGGCAAAGCTGGTGGCACTGAGGGGGGGGGCAAAGCTGGAGGCACTGAGGGGGGGGGGCAAGTTGGAGGCACTGAGGGGGGGCAAACTGGAGGCACTGAGGGTCAGGCTGGAGGCACTGGGGGTCAGGCTGGAGGCACCTGGGGGTCAGGCTGGTGGCACCTGGGGGCAGGCTGGAGATACTGGGGGGCAAGCTGGAGGCCCTAGGAGGCAAATTGGTGGCACTGGGGGCGCAAGCTGGAGGCCCTAGGAGGCAAATTGGTGGCACTGGGGGCGCAAGGTGGAGGCCCTGGGGGGCAAACTGGAAGCACCTGGTGGCCCTGGGAGGCAAGATGGTGGAACTGGGGGGCACTTGATGGCACTGGAGGGCAAGCTGGTGGTATCTTATGGCAATGGGGGGGCACCTGAAGGCACTTGGGAGCAAGCTGGTGGCACTGGGAGGCAAGCAGGAGGCACCTGGTGGCACTGGGGGGCAAACTGGAGGCACTGGGGGGCAAACTGGAGGCAAAGGGGCCTGATGGCACAGGGGAGCTGATGGCATTGGGGGTAACTAATGACATATAGGACTGATGGCAGGGGGGGAGGTCTGCTGACTTAG
Organism: Rhinella marina; assembly: GCA_900303285.1. Classification (NCBI taxonomy): domain Eukaryota; kingdom Metazoa; phylum Chordata; class Amphibia; order Anura; family Bufonidae; genus Rhinella; species Rhinella marina. The sequence goes on from ONZH01024591.1 coordinate 28,976, forward strand.
AAAGGTATACGTTCTTTTAATTAGCCATTTCTTATTAGAGTACTCGATTAATCGTTGGATTAATCGGTAGATTACTTGATTACTAAAATAATCGTTTACTGCAGCCCTAGTGCAGACAGAAGAGCGCCGGACCCGGAGCAGCCAAGAGGAAAGTTTTTTTATTTTTTTTTTATGGGGGCACAGTGGGCTGATCTGAGGTCTGAATGGGACACTATAGGCTGATGTGATGTCTATGGGGGCACTATAGGGTGATCTGAGATCTGAAGGGGGCACTATAGGGTGATCTGAGGTCTGAAGGGGGCACTATAGGGTGATCTGAGGTCTGAAGGGGCACTATAGGGTGATCTGAGGTCTGAAGGGGGCACTATGGGCTGATCTGATGTCTGATGGGGGCACTGTGGGCTGATGTGAGGTCTGAAGGGGCACTGTGGGCTGATCTGAGGTCTGAAGGGGGCACTGTGGGCTGATCTGAGGTCTGAAGGGGGCACTATAGGCTGATGTGATGTCTATGGGGGCACTATAGGGTGATCTGAGGTCTGAAGGGGGCACTATAGGGTGATCTGAGGTCTGATGGGGGCACTGTGGGCTGATCTGAGGTCTGAAGGGGGCACTGTGGGCTGATCTGAGGTCTGAAGGGGGCACTGTGGGCTGATCTGAGGTCTGATGGGGGTACTATAGGGTGATCTGAGGTCTGGAGGGGGCACTATGGGCGGATCTGAGGTCTGATGGGGGCACTATAGGCTGATGTGATGTCTATGGGGGCACTATAGGGTGATCTGAGGTCTGAAGGGGGCACTATAGGGTGATCTGAGGTCTGAAGGGGGCACTGTGGGCTGATCTGAGGTCTGAAGGGGGCACTGTGGGCTGATCTGAGGTCTGAAGGGGGCACTGTGGGCTGATCTGAGGTCTGATGGGGGTACTATAGGGTGATCTGAGGTCTGGAGGGGGCACTATGGGCGGATCTGAGGTCTGATGGGGGCACTATAGGCTGATGTGATGTCTATGGGGGCACTATAGGGTGATCTGAGGTCTGAAGGGGGCACTATAGGGTGATCTGAGGTCTGAAGGGGCACTGTGGGCTGATCTGATGTCTGATGGGGGCACTGTGGGCTGATGTGAGGTCTGAAGGGGGCACTGTGGGCTGATCTGAGGTCTGAAGGGGGCACTGTGGGCTGATGTGAGGTCTGATGGGGGCACACTGGCTGATGTGAGGTCTGAAGGAGGCACTGTGGGCTGATCTGAGGTCTGAAGGGGGCACTGTGGGCTGATCTGAGGTCTGAAGGGGGCACTGTGGGCTGATCTGAGGTCTGAAGGAGGCACTGTGGGCTGATCTGAGGTCTGAAGGGGACACAGTGGGCTGATGCGAGGTCTGATGGGGGCACAGTGGGCTGATCTGATATCTGATGGGGGCACTGTGGGCTGATGTGAGGTCTGATGGGGGCACACTGGGCTGATGTGAGGTCTGAAGGAAGCATAGTGGGCTGATCTGAGGTCTGAAGGGGGCACAGTGGGCTGATCTGAGGTCTGAAGGAGGCACTGTGGGCTGATCTGAGGTCTGAAGGAGGCACAGCGGGCTGATCTGAGGTCTGATGGAGGCACTGTGGGCTGATCTGAGGTCTGATGCTGGCACTGTGGGCTGATGTGAGGTCTGATGGGGGCACGGTGGGCTGATGTGAGGTCTGGTGGGGGCACGGTGGGCTGATCTGAGGTCTGAAGGAGGCACTGTGGGCTGATCTGAGGTCTGAAGGAGGCACTGTGGGCTGATCTGAGGTCTGAAGGAAGCACAATGGGCTGATCTAAGGTCTGAAGGGGGCACAGTGGGCTGATCTGAGGTCTGAAGGAGGCACTGTGGGCTGATCTGAGGTCTGAAGGAGGCACAGCGGGCTGATCTGAGGTCTGATGGGGGCACTGTGGGCTGATCTGAGGTCTGATGCTGGCACTGTGGGCTGATCTGAGGTCTCATGGGGGCACGGGGGGCACGGTATAGTATTTGGGGACATTGGGGAGCACAGTGGGCGCAATATTTTAGGCAGCAGCAGAATAACAGTAAAAGTGGGTAATCTATGATGTCTTTGTGGCAGAGAGAAGATGGGGCTGAAAGAAGTGTCATGGTGGTGTGGGCCAAATAGAGAAGATGAGAAAAGAGAAGATCTACATCAGGAAGACGTCACTGGATGTAAGAGGTATGTGCTGCTGTATCATCTGGTATGTCTGGTGCTGGTGAATGTAATGTCCATCCAAATATGTGTCACCTGTTTCTTCAACAAGGACTTGCCGGTATATGGTATGTTACTGCTGCAGCCAATCAGTGATCTAATGCTGAGAACTGGCTGCAGTGGACACATACCATACACCTGCACATCAGTGTGCACATCACCAAAAAGAGGAAAAAAGTTTCCTCATCCTTGTGTTTAAATGACTGTGGTGATGCTGCCAGTGCTGTGCTCCCTCTGGCTCATGTCTTATTGTATGTGGGGTGTCAGCTCCAGAGCAAACAAGCACTCCAGCCCCAGCACAGCTCAGCTTAAGGTTTTCCTCTTTTTTTTTTTTCTTTTGCCAGGCACTTACTGGGCGAGGGGCGTGGTTTAGCAGATTGTGGGTGTGGTTTAGCAGGTTGTGGGTGTGGTCGAGAATGTCCTCCTTTTTGAGATGAAGCAGGTGGCCACCCTACCCCCCGCGCCCCGGGTGCCGCCCCCCGCTGCCAGTGGTACAGTGGAGCACGGGAGCTTTGCGCTCCCGTGCTCCGCTGTCTCCTATCTCACTGGCTACTTCCGCCAGTGAGATAGTCGCATCCGTCTGACCCGGGTCACCGCAGCCCCGGATAGGCCAGAGCCAGAGCCTATCCGGAGCTTCAGGCAACAGAGCAGACGGACGCGATGACGTCATTTTTATATAAATAGTCAACTGGCTGTTTCCAGTTGGGGTGCGTCTTTTCAGTCTGTCAGCACTGATTGGACAGTATTAGCGACCTCCACCCACCCAACTGGTAACATCTCGTTGATATTTTTTCAAAGGCTATATTCAGATCACTATTAGCCCTTCACTGGGCTTTCAGTTCAAGGGTTACATTTAAATTCTTGAAACTGGATTCAAACATAACCCTCAACGGAACTTTGTTACATTTTGTGCTCCATATTGCTGGTAGCCTTAATCTGGCCCTGGGCATCACAGTCACCTCATGTAAACCCAGCCTTAAAAGAAGATTGACATTAGAAACACCTCCACAACCTCTCTACACTTTACAGTCTCTCTCCAGTCTACTGGTCATGTGGTCCTATGTGGTCAATTGTTTCTACAGTCATGGCCAAAAGTTTTGAGAATGACGCAAATATTATATTTTCACATGATCTGCTGCCCTCTGGTTTTTATGTGTGTTTGTCAGATGTTTTTATCACATACAGAAATATAATTGCAATCATATTATGAGTAACAAAAGCTTATATTGACAGTTAGAATGAGTTAATGCAGCAAGTCAATATTTGCAGTGTTGACCCTTCTTCTTCAGGACCTCTGCAATTCTCCCTGGCATGCTCTCAATCAACTTCTGGACCAAATCCTGACTGATAGCAGTCCATTCTTGCACAATCAATGCTTGCATTTTGTCAGAATTTGTAGGTTTTTGTTTGTCCACCCGTCTCTTGATGATTGACCACAAGTTCTCAATGGGATTAAGATCTGGGGAGTTTCCAGGCCATGGACCCAAAATCTCTATGTTTGTTCCCTGAGCCATTTAGTTATCACCTTTGCTTTATGGCAAGGTGCTCCATCATGCTGGAAAAGGCATTGTTGATCGCCAAACTGCTCTTGGACGGTTGGGAGAAGTTGCTCTCGGAGGACATTCTGGTACCATTCTTTATTCATGGCTGTGTTTTTAGGCAAGACTGTGATAGAGCCGATTCCCTTGGCTGAGAAGCAACCCCACACATGAATGGTTTCAGGAGGCTTTACAGTTGGCATGAGACAAGACTGGTGGTAGCGCTCACCTCGTCTTCTCCGAATAAGCTGTATTCCAGATGTCCCAAACAATCGAAAAGGGGATTCATCAGAGAAAATGACTTTACCCCAGTCCTCAGCAGTCCACTCCCTGTACCTTTTGCAGAATATCAGTCTGTCCCTGATGTTTTTCTGGAGAGAAGTGGCTTCTTTGCTGCCCTCCTTGAGACCAGGCCTTGCTCCAAGAGTCTCCGCCTCACAGTGCATGCAGATGCACTCACACCTGCCTGCTGCCATTCCTGAGCAAGCTCTGCACTGCTGGTAGCCCGATCCCGCAGCTGAAACACTTTTAAGAGACGGTCCTGGCGCTTGCTGGTCTTTCTTGGGCGCCCTGGAGCTTTTTTGGCAACAATGGAACCTCTCTCCTTGAAGTTCTTGATGATGCAATAGATTGTTGACTGAGGTGCAATCTTTCTAGCTGCGATACTCTTCCCTGTTAGGCCATTTTTGTGCAGTGCAATGATGACTGCACGTGTTTCTTTAGAGATAACCATGGTTAACAGAAGAGAAACAATGATGCCAAGCACCAGCCTCCTTTTAAAGTGTCCAGTGGTGTCATTCTTACTTAATCATGACAGATTGCTCTCCAGCCACACCCACACCTGTGTTAATAGAGCAATCACTGAAACGATGTTAGCTGGTCCTTTTAAGGCAGGGCTGCAATGATATTGAAATGTGTTTTGGGGGATAAAGTTCATTTTCTAGGCAAATATTGACTTTGCAAGTAATTGCTGTTAAGCTGATCACTCTTTATAACATTCTGGAGTATATGCAAATTGCCATTATAAAAAGTGAAGCAGTAGACTTTGTAAAAATTAATATTTGTATCATTCTCAAAACTTTTGGCCATGACTGTAGAGTGCAATGTTTTTCTAAAAAATTAATAAACTTGTATGTTGAAAACTCCATGTAACAGTAATGTACAATTTGCCAGACCAGGTAGATTCCTGGTGGCCCGCTAGTATGTCACAAAGTGAGCCTCTGGGTCTACCTTTCTTCAATCCAGCTCCCTGCTCTTGAAAATCTAGGCCGTCTGCACTGCCTGCACAAGACACTAAAGTTAAGTGCGGAGCTCACTGCGGTCTCTGCCTCTCTCTTTCTCTCTGCTCCTGCAACCATGGTGCCTGGGTCCAACTCAACCACTAAAGTATCCTTTCACATGCCCTTATGAAATAAATGCAGTGTCCCACCTTTCATGTGAAAGGGACACTACAAACTGTATTTTGTATAGCCATGTCAATTCCATTTATTGTACTTGTCATATTGCCTATTTTATAGCTGCAAGAACCTCCCAGGCTGACATTATAAATTTCACCACTAGATGGTGATGCGGTGTAACATACACATACAAAGACACTCTCTGGTTAGCTCTAGAGAAGGAAGTATTAGTCAGTAACTGAAGTATCACCATGGAGTAAAGAAGTCAGGTAGCTCAGCAAGAGCTCAGCAACTTTCAAGCAACTTAAGCAAAGTGCAGGAGAGAGACAGTCATCCTTCAGGCTGCCATTTATGCTTAACTCTGGCCAAGTTAAGTTAAAGGTTGGCATTTACCAATTCTAAGCCGCTAGCACATTGGTAATCTACTGGATAGGCAAGTCTGACAAAGGTAACTAGCTGTACCTCAGCTTTATGGACTTTGTCAGCACCATTGTGACTAGGAGTCGCTCCACAGCACCTGGACACATACTTTTCAACTAAGCGCAAGTTGTAATTTGCACCCACTGTTAACCCTCAGGGCAGTCAGGTCGCAACTGCATGTTGTAAGCATCCCTGGAATAGTGCGCAGATTTATTAATTCCTGCCACGTGAAGGATTGCTATCTTTAAATATCTTCAAAAGTATTATCCAGAGCCAAGACTAGTCTATACAAGGATGGACTGAAAGGAGATAAGAGTAACAGGATTTAAAGTAACAGCAACAGCCTTAAAGGGAGTTCTTGCAGCATCAATTCATACTAACTACTGCCTATTGAAGACATTTGTAACTTATGCTACCTCATCTCAAGGCAAAAGTAAAGATTGTTAATTGTGTTTATCCCAAACTGACTCCTCATTATTACTATTACGGGTGTGTCTACCTTAAGACACTGGCGTCACGGATAACCAGGACCCAGCCGACCGACAGGGTCAAAATTTAGACCAAGGGCACCTCATCTGACCATCCGGTGGAGTCCTGCGTACGGAGTGTGCCCCGAGGGAAGTCGTGTCCATCCTCCACACAACTGCACACTGGCCCAGGGAAGATTCAACTAACCGTGAGTAAAACCACCGGCTACACCGTGTTCCCTGTGACAAATTCCCTAAACTCACACACTTCCCTGTGGCTGGTGGCTGCATAAAGCTTCCCAGTCTGCTCTAGTAGAGGAAGGTAGGTCCCTTCTACCAACCATGGCCATTCTGAAGAGATGCAGACAGTGTGAATGAAGATCTTGCCTTCCCCTTAACCCCCTACAGAAGCTTCTTACAGACTGTTCTATGCTCAGTGCTCAATATTGAGCACTGGATAAACAGGAGGGAGAGGCTGGATACGCTGATACTGTCTGGGCTACTTTTCTACTGGACTACTGGAAGTCTACTGGACTTCATCTGCCTGCAGAAAATGTAAGTGGAAATACTTTTACATATATTTGTCAAGTGTGTATGTGAATATATAGTGTGTATTTTATACACACTACAATATATAGTGTGTAATATATATACAGGGTGGGCCATTTATATGGATACACCTAAATAAAATGGGAATGGTTGGTGATATTAACTTCCTGTTTGTGGCACATTAGTATATGGGAGGGGGGAAACTTTTCAAGATGGGTGGTGATCATGGCGGCCATTTTGAAGTCGGCCATTTTGGATCCAACTTTAGTTTTTTCAATGGCAAGAGGGTCATGTGACACATCAAACTTATTGAGAATTTCACAAGAAAAACAATGGTGTGCTTGGTTTTAATGTTACTTTATTCTTTCATGAGTTATTTACAAGCTTCTCTTTGTTTACAACAGGTTAACACATGAGGAGCGGATAGAAATTGTGTTGATGTCTGGTGAACTCAGTACCCGGGTCATTGCTGCAGATTTCAATGCAAGACACCCTATGAGACCACCCATCTCCCATGCTACAGTTACTGCTTGCCAAGTTTTGTGAAACTGGTTCAGTGTTGGATTTGCCAAAATGTGGACGCGTGAAAACTGTCACTAATGAAGAAACATCAGTGGCTGTCCTAGCTTCATTCAGCAAGAACCCACAGCGTAGCACTTGCCGCATGTCACTGGAGAGTGGCATCAGTTGAACATCCTTTCGACGGATATTAGCTACTCACAAATGGCACCCTTACAAACTCCAGCTGCTGCAGCATCTCAACGAGGATGACCCAGATCGGCGCATTTTGTTCAGTGATGAGGCAAACTTTGTTACTATGGAGGGGGCACAGAGGGCTTCATTACTATGGAGGGGGCACAGAGGGCTTTGTTACTATAGAGGGGGCACAGAGGGCATTTTTACTCTGGAGGGGACACAGGGCATTACTTCTATGGAGGGGGCACAGAGGGCATTACTAATATGAAGGAGGCACAATGGACATTTTTACTCTGGAGGGGGCACAGAGGGCATTACCAATGTGAAGGAGGCACAATGGACATTTTTACTCTGGAGGGGGCACAATAGGCATTTTTATTCTGGAGGGGCGCAATGGGAATTTTTACTCTGGAGGGGGCACAATAGGCATTTCTACTCTGGAGGGAGCACAATGGGCATTATTCCTCTGAAGGGGGCACAGTGCACAGAGGGCATTACTACTAATAAGGCTACACGCCACTGGTGTTGTCCCTCCTTATATATTTTTTTGTTTTGCAGCTCGGACCTTCATCCTACAGCAGACTCAAGTAGGTGGACCTTTACCAAAAGTACTTGAGTACCCCTGACTCCACTAGGGCGGATATGCCTCAATTGTCTGATAGGTGCGGGTTCCAGTGGAACGGAGCGGGGAGCGCTGGGCCTAGAGGCTCCCCACTGCTCCCATAGAAATGAATGGGAGCGTACCGTGCATGCGTGGCCACCGCTCACATTCATTTCTATGGCGCTATATATATATATAGATATATATCTTTATATTATAAAAACGTGTTTCTGTCTGTCTGTCCATCTGTCCGTCTGTTCTCTATGCGCGACCAAATTACTGGACTGATTTTCACCAAATTCGGCACACAGGTACATCAGGTGCCTGGGAAGGTTTTAGACCAGGTCTCATCTCTCTAGGACATAACATTCCCGAGATATTCCCAAAATATGACCTGCATTAGCCAATATTAGCCGGACAGCATTGGTTTTAAAACCCAACTGCCATTCTCTGCACAGACACACACAGGGAGGGCAGGTTTCCATAACAACACAGCCAGGAAATTAGCAGCCAGCTGAGGATCTCAGGTAACAATCCAGTCATTTCTATTCAATGCTTTAAAGGGGCAGAGCGCTGTGGATGATACTGTTAAAGGGGTATTCCGGTTACCATAAATATAACTTATGTTTTAGACTAATTTTAGACTATGTAGTAAAGTAGTAAATCTTCCACTGCTACCCATTGCGTGTCCTCATAAATTACCATGGCACCGACCTGTGATTCACACCACTCTCAAAAGAAGGACTTACAACACCTGCTCCAGGTTTCACTAAGCCACACCCCGACTCTGTCAGGCCACGCCCCCTTCCCCCTCTACAGCCAATGGGGATTGAAAAAATGAAGGTAAAAATCAGCTGCAGGGGTGGGAGGGTGAGTTTCTATCTCTGCAACAACACACAGAAACATTAGATGAAATAGACTAATATTAGACTACTACCGTTCAGTAGTAATAAAAGATGTTTTCTTCCACTAAAAGGACTTAAAAGCAACCCCCCCCCAAGGTCCCGCTAAACCACACCCCGATCAGGCCACGCCCTCTCCCACTCCACAGCCAATGGGGATTGAAAAAATGAAGGTAAAAATCAACTTCTGTCAGCTACAGGAATGGGTGGGAAGACTTTCTCTCTGCAATGACACACACACAAACATTAAATGAAATAGATGAAATATACCCAGGCAAAGCCAGGTCCCAACTGCCATACACATGGTCACATGTCCCTTATCAGCCAATAGAAGCTCACAGGTCCTTACTCTCTCTCTCTCCATGCACACACAGCTATAGACCAGGTTTCTATAGCAACCAAGCTACTGTATTAGTCAATAGCAGTTTGCAGGTCCTTAAATATTCAGTCATATGATGTGTATCAGCCAAGTTCACATTTAATTTACCAGGTTTCCATAACAACACAGCCATAAATAGACTGTACCTATACTGGACTGCCATACTGGATGTCAGCATTCTTATAAATTGAAACACTTTTAAACTACTCATGCCTCCAAAAAGGAAAACTGCTGTTGGACGCAAGACTCCTGCAGCAAAACGCATGGCTGCTGCTCGAGATAATGAAAACTCTCAGCAAACCCAAACCCGTCTCCATTCTGACAGGGTATGTCACAAACAACAGCGAGCTGCTGAAACTCCCCAGCAGACCCAAGCCCGTCTCCAATCTGACAGGGTATCTCACAAAAAACAGCGAGCTGCTGAAACTCCCCAGCAGACCCAAGCCCGTTTCCAATCTGACATGGTATGTCACAAACAGCAGCGAGCTGCTGAAACTCCCCAGCAGACCCAAGCCTGTCTCCAGTCTGACAGGGTATGTCACAAACAACAGCGAGCTGCTGAGACTCCCTAGCAGACTCAAGCCCATCTCCAATCTGACAGGGTATCTCACAAACAACATATATATATATATATATATATATATATGCAGTAAGCATTGGTTATAGTTGGTACTTACTCTGATGCTCCACTAACCCATGCAGTGATAGTAAGAGAGAAAATTTCTGCTCTTTGGGGCATACCCTGGTCGTCAGGTACTCCTGCCTGATGGTAGTTCTGGGTGTGCTTGAAGATGAGGAATTGTGAGGTGCAAGGCAGGGTCCCACAGGTAATTACATTATAAGAGGCGAAAATAGTGCAGATAGAGACCTGG